>JAHWFP010218322.1:60396-98430 GCA_023313725.1 Lithobius niger
AATACATGGCTTTACAATCAAATCGCCTCAAAATCTATCATTACGGATTAAATAATAATGGGGATTTGAGGGAACACCCTGTTTGTTTCTCATTAAAGTTGTTTTTAAATAAATTAAGTTAAAAGACTTCTTAGTTTCATTAAGCCAAAAATTGTACTAAATGTGGTATATTGTGGGCCATCCATTCTGAGCCATCATCTCTGCGAAGCAAAGGGTTGTTTGGATACATAAAATAAAAATGCGTTGAATTTAGTTCTTGTACTCTTCAAATATTGAAACAGATTCAAGAATCAAACTGCTCTAAAAAATAATAGACAAATTTGTTCAAGTATTTCCCCACATTAGTAAATACTTAACAAACCGTTTTACAGTTTAATTAAAACCGTGCATATTGTTAATGAGAATTTAACCTACACGTCTGCACAGCCTAAAGAAATATTGCTTTATAATCGGCTCATACGTACACTGGCTATTATACAGTAACTTACTTGCTACAATTTAAAAGATAGATGATCACGTGATGCTACAGTGTATGATGATTATATTTAGAGCTCATTGCTTAAGCCTGTAAGCCTAATGACGTTTCACTTATAGCAACATTTTCAGTGGTAGCAGTCAGTCAAGGTCAAAAATTAAAAGCGACATTATGGAATAAAACTTACCAGGTATGTCATTGCAAACACATTCCTTACTTTCGTTGCACAATCCATCCTTACGCCCTCCACTCACACACTGGACTCTGCATCCCACACTGCCTGATATTTGGCACACCACATCTGCTTTCACAACTAATACAGCTGCAAAGAGATAGAAAATAATTTTATTTCGAAGAACTAGCTGGACCCGTTCATGATGCACGATCATTGGCTTTCCCGGAGTTAGCTTCTCCCGGTGTTTTGTCGTCTTAGGAAAGTAACTGGTGTTGTCAACTCGTCCCCCCAACAGCACACCTCTGCCCCCTTCCGTGCCCCCGAACACTCCACGCACCCCTGCACCCCCTCTCAGACCCCCAGTGTGGGGTCTGTATCTACACTGCACCCCATGTGTTCGGTGTTTGGTTTTGATGTATCCACATACGCCATTCGCCTAAGTCAGTGTTTCTGAAACTGTGGGTCGTGAAGAAGTACCCCTGGGGTCGTGAATAGGTTATCATTACCAGTAACTGAAAAGCTGTAGTTGAGAAATGATTCGTCGTAATTTTCTTTTTCGAAAAGTTGTTAACTCGGATGAATTTTAAGCATCTGGCACCGAGTTACAAAACGATCCATTTTTATCTGTACCCAAACAGTACAGCCGAGTTTGTTGCAGGGATGACAGTCTATTGATGATGGACTAGATTTCTGGACTAGAGCACAGGCAAAATTAAAACAATACGAACATAACGAAACGAACATTATTATTTTTTAGATACTGCTTTATCATTTAACAAAATTCAAAATTGAGGTAAGTAATATAGTACGTGAACTATGAACTATCTTCAGACTCGACATTGAAACTCAGTTCAAATCAAACGAACTGTACGAATGCTGGTCTTTGGTACAATGATTTGTCACGACGTCCCAATGAAGCACTTGTTCCATTTGCTTCTTCCTATTTGTGTGAATCGGGGTTTTCCTATTTAGTGGGACTGAAAACGAAGATTCGTAACCGATGGTTGTGGAAAATAAGATTTTAAATTAACAAATATTGTACCAAATTTGGGGCAGCTGTGCTCAGAAAAACAAGCACAACATTGCCCGGACAAAATAAATGAGGAAACTTTTTTGTAGCCCATCTATAATTACAAAGCGTTAAATTTGTATTACTGGTATGGATGGGTCATGACCCATCTCCAGTGGTCAAATTTTGAAAAACGGGGTTGCAGTTTAAAAAAGTTTGAGAAACACTGGCCTAAGTGAATCCGTCCCTGTCCCCTGTCCTCCGCTAATGTGATTTCTCTCCTTCCTATACCCCGTTCCGAGCGCATCTTTAACCCGCATATATGCGGATTAAATGCTAAATGTACTGGGAACGGGGTGGACACATCCGAGGTAAAGAGGGTCGTATCCGAGTTAAACTAATCCGCATCAGTTGGTGGATCGAACACGATTAGCTTCGATTCACTTCACTTGGGTGTGCGCTCGGGACACAAATGTGGGTCGAATTCCGAATTAGCAACAATTCATCACCAGGTGGTAGCAATCGTGTTTGGTTTACTGCTTACTGTTATACAAAGGAAGCATGTACTAATTTTCAAGGGGAGTTTATACGACTGCCGGCGCCTATTATTTGAAAATTAAAAAAGTTAAACGATTTATGGGCTGGTGTCGCGACGGTGTGAGTGTTAGTCAAAACACGAATCCGTTAATTAAGCGACAATGGCGTGTTCTGGTGAGCGGTTTAGAAACTAACAACTAACCCCTATTTGCTCTGCTTTCCCTCTTGCGCTGCGAACGGGGTCTAGCAAACTAAACCGGATTCGACCCGCATTTCTCTCAATTCGGAATTCGATTCCGAATTAAAACCTTGCACTCAGAACTAGTACTAGTACTAGTCATCGTTGTTGAAGGCTAAAAACCAAAACCCTTTCAGTGAGAAAGCCAGCATTCAGAAAGCAATTTAAATCCACTCATCCAGGAAAGTCAACACGACGACAATGCCACATTCCACAAGAAAAGGGGTTATAATTGTCGCAATTCTAATTGTTATCAACGGTCACACACGCAATGATTGTTGCTGCTTACTTTGAAATAATTCAGCTCAGCTCTGAAAGCCTGCCTCTGCGAATCAAATAAGCTATTTTAACGTTTGAAAGTAGATTAACTGGTTTAAAATTCTACGGGGTCAGATGAAACACGGGGTTTTTCATTTTACCGTTAACTATATGAACTGTCTTAGACGACAGTTTGATATGCTTAATACGTGAACCAAGAATTGCTATGCACAAAGACATCACACGTGCAAGAAGAATGAAAAAAAAAACGTTGCTATTAATTGTGACGATGACATTTAATTGTTGCAGATGATGCTGCAGATGATGATGCTGATCCTTGAGCGCCTATGGTGTTAATATAGCAGATACTTAACAGTAGACTTCACGAACTTGGTTATATCTCCCATTTCGCTGCGTGCCTGGCGTTTGTAGGACACTATCCAAGAATATTTGAATGAATGAGACCGTCTCCTCTAACCCCTACCACCAACAAAATAATTGAAGATGTGCCATGATTTATATTGTTGAGTAGATTGAAGCCAACAAAGTGCATTAAGGATCTAGAATTGTCGGCATCACTGTACTGTACTTACATTCAGGAGCTTTTGCCTTCTAAGCATGATTTGTCTTCAGCAAAAATCAGATAGAGAGCGCATTAATCACATAAACATAACTTAAGTATTTTTTTCCAACACTAGTCCACCACTTGCCTCCAGCCCCCTGTTTCCCCAATGCTACTCAACTCCCTACTTCCTCACAAGTACTCAAATCTCAGTTTTTTGACACCTGTAGTTTTTATTTATTTATTTTGTTTTCCTTACTCCTTCTATCATTCACAACTTGGATGTTCCCACATATAACTGGGTCTGTATAAATGTTTTCAGAATGTTGATTGTAACCTGAATTGGGATTACTACTTGTAGAAATATTGGATGGTTTTTAACTATAAATGATTCATGATATTAACACCTATTTGTAATTGTTATATTTTTCATTGTTTTTATGCACTTTACAAGATGCTTTGATGACCCTCTCGTTGGTGAGTGCCTGGATGACGGTAATGTAATTATTGTTCTGATGAACGCATCGCAACCATGATGCCGAAATATTAAATGCGAGTTGTTTTAATGTGACCTAGCGTGTGATGTGGTGATTAAAAAAATGCAATGGTTTATTATTTGCTCGGAAAAACCGATTCAAAACTCAGAATACAAGATTGAATTCAAGGTTGCAGTCCGTTAATCGTTAAAGCAAAATAAAAGTGGTTGCAACTGATGCTAAGCACAACAGCGGTCTCACTTTGTACTGGGTTTAATCACCTCACTTCGTTACGATTTTGATTTTACTAGCATAATGAGGTTTTATTGACTATTAAATCGATTAAATAATTTTATTTAGCAGTAATTGGTTGTCACATACGTTTAGATAGCTTGCATGGGAGTAATTTGTATAAGCTTCTACTAACTTAACATCTTTGTTTTACTGAAGAATTGATGATCCTTGGGCGTTTGGGTATGGGCACCTTTTCAAGCTGGCGTTCAAGATACCACAGTCAATTGTAGCAGGACACTAATTTTGAGGCTAGTGGAGGAATTTTAAAATATAGGCTCTTCTAATTACAACGAAGTTCAAGCTTGTGACACTAGTGTAGTCCATTGAACTCCAATTAAAAAAATTAATCAATGTCGCTTTGTTTGGGACATTGAACAAATTTAAAATCGTGGTTCAATTAACTAGCGTCATAGGCACGAACTTTTTTGTAGTTATATTAGCCGATAGTTTAAAATTCCTCCACTAGCCTCCAAATTAGCTTTCCAATACGATTGAGTATATTATTTAAATCTCAAATGCCTATTTCCAGAGCCGACTTTAATTGGTTTTATGAATTAAATACCGCACTCCATCGTATTGGGAAAACAATTCTGATGCTACTGGAGAAATTTAAGACTATAGGCTCACCTAATTACAAAGAAGTTGAAGGTTGTCATTGAAACATCCCTATGTATGGGATCAGGGCTGTAGGAAGCGGTACGACTGATGCGGCATTTGCCATACGATTTTTTGGCACACAGTAAAGAATACATCACAAGGTCAAGGGTAAAGGAAGAGTAAATGAAGCAAACTATCTGCATTAAAGACTGACCTTAACGATACCTACAAGATACATTATTCTGAGGAAAAAATAAAACCCAATTGATCCGGCTGGGATTCAAATGCAGGACTTTTCACCGACCTCAGGTAATATAGATACATTTAAAGATTATGTGAACACAAAAACTATAAGCTTCCCATCCTAATAAATACAAGCTTCACTTCCCGCTCAAATCTTACACTTAATGGCACACAGTAGTCTCATGGTCGAAATTGAAGAGGGGGAGGCAACAACTGAAAAATCCATGTCGGTCGAGAAAATACATCACTGTCGTGACATGCTTTAAAAAAAAGCAAAAAAGTAGGCCTTCAAAATATCCGCATCCCCCAACCATAAATTCTTAAATCCGCCCTTGCTACGATTCATAGTTTAACTAAAAAAGGAAACTTAAAAAATTTCAAAACGTGGCTTCTAGAAGCCAGAGAAGACATTGAACGCAATGTCAGAATTTGTTTCACCTTGCCCCGACCCCACTAGAGGACCTTTACACCACTCCACCAGACCTCCTATAGCTCATTTCTTTGGACCATACAATTTTTAATTTGCTTCCTACGGCCCTGTATGGGAAAAGACAACATCTTTAAAAATAGTGCTTTCAATAGTGCGGCCCACTTGACAATTTTGTTTGTAATAGTATTCTTTCTAGTGGGCAGTGAGCAAAGGGTCGGATTGACCGCCTGAATTTTAGGGAAACCTTTTGACACTTTGAGTACTGATCTACAACCGTGAGATAAAAGGAGAGTAGGAGTTGGTGTCGGAGAAAGGGCAGGGAGAAAGGAACAACAGAAGCGCCAAAATATTGAAGTGTGATAAATTAAAAGTACATTCCTCCCAGTGCCATTTTTCTCGATCCTCCATATCAAGTATGGCCCCAAAGGTCTATTTCTTTACCGTTAGTCAATCCCTTGGTAAAAATCCGTTTTAAAACGTGGCGTCTATGAGATTTTCTTTTGAATATTGTGGAATTTTATTTACTATATCCTACACGTATATAATGCTTTGCGCGCTGACAATGACCTTGAAGTTTCACCTGTGTGTGCTCATGTACTATTATTAAAAGTTTGCTAATAATTACTATGAAATCAAAAATCTAAAAGACTAATGCGGTAAAACTTAAAATTAATTTTGCCAATGGAACAACGAAGGAAAATTATAATATACTAGTCTACAAAAATAGAGAGTGTGATTTTAAAATAAGAAAATCAGTCCGGTTTGTGACGACAGAATCTTTAAGTTTATGTTTTTTCGTGTACCATTCCGAAAGCAAACTGAGACAGCTGCGTTAATCATTGCGGAGAACGCAGCTACCGTCTCAGTTGACCTTGGCGGTAATAAATACTTGGATGGCGATCTGCGCGTGGTGTTATATGGCAGGCGGAATGTTATAAGGCAGGCCGGGTGTCCGTTTAAGTGACGCTAGGAACCAGTCCGAGATGTCGGGGTGTAGTTTGGAAGAGGTTGGTGCTGGGTTTTCTGGTAGTTTTGCCTGTGGGCAGAAAACGGGAACCCATTTTCCATACTTTTCGGGGTCAAGTATGGAAATGTGACTACCTAATACTTCGACTAACTACGGAGAACCACAACCAAAATTTATGAATTTAAAACGACAAAATAACTTAAGGTCAATCACGAAAGAACGTATGTTATTGATAAAACTTTTGATGAATAATATTTTCATACACCTTTTTGAAAACCATCCTACAAGTAAGGAGCGTATAATATGACGTAAAAGGTTAGTGTTTCTACAATGAACAGTATAAGCCTCTCCAAATTTAAGTTTTCTTTCTCAGAGTCACTAGGTCTTTCCAAAATTGTATTGTGGAGGTAAAGAAGTGTAACAGTTTAAACTTCGCTGTAACTTACCGAGTCATGCGATTCTTTTCGGAATAAAAAAACTCCCTCTTATGTTCCCATTGATTTGGTTTCTGGTGTTGGAATGCCATTCAAATTCAGACACAGATACTTAGCTGAGGCGTTTTCCCATTCTAACGTTGAGCCATCTACTCTCCGTTTAACCTTTAAGTCAAGGAAGCAACGAAAATATCTGAGGAAGATATGTGAGCTGTATGGCCCAAGTGTGAGAAAATCTGGTTGCTTCTCGAGCAACACGGATCAATGAAAAAGAACGATCATTCTCTAAATTTCAGTCAAATAGTCTGAAGATAAAATTTGGTCAATAACCAGGTGTTGAGCATGAACATAATGATTTGATGGCACACACGGCATTACTAAATGCCACTTTGCAGGACATAAATGTCTGGCTACCTGACGGGGGATTTGAACCCTCGACCTTTCAGACAAAAGGACGACGAAGCTCTACCACCCACCAATACGGTCAAAGACTTTTATATGATACTTTAGTTGGCTTTTATGGCAATTTTTTTCGGTTTTTTTTTCTGAAAAACGGGCACCAATGCTTGAATGCCTGCACTCCTAGTAGAATGACGTATCCACCCACTCAAATCTCTCCTAATGTGCATGGAGCAGGGAATGACAAGTGCATAGGTGCGAAATAAGTCTCGTCTCCTCGCGGATTCTTTCGTTTTACCTATCAACAGTCAATTTTTAGACATGAGGCAAAAACATAACGCGTGCACGAAGAATGGATCTGGCGTCTGCTGAGTGGCATTGTTGCCTAATTCGAATGTTTAAAACAATGTAAAACGATCAAACTGATAGGTCATGGACCATTAACTTCGGAATAGCTCGACCAATCGAAAAAGTGGTCTCTGTAAGGTTGAAGGACAAAGAAATTTCTGGGTTAGATCATTTTTCAGATTTTAGGTAGGTGCTGTAGTTTTTTCTGAAACCGTGTCACAAAAGAACAACAACAACAACAAGTGAAGTTTTCAAATTTACTTGTGGCTCCCTTTTACTCTCGCACGGAATTACTTAAAAGTTTGTATAAATATACCTGCCATACCTATCTCTTGTCTGGTCAAGTTTGGTCGAAATATATTGAATAGGAACGGAGAAATTAATAGTTTTAGTTTTGCTAGAGAGAGGACTTCAATCATATATCATGATAAATAATGATGAATCAATCATGATAAATCAAAGCTTTACTAGTCACTGAATGATCACCGACAATCATACCACAGATCTATACAGTATATCTCATTTACAGAAAGCGGTTTGCTTTCATTCTCGTTTTGCCCATTTTAGGGTGGTGACGTGAATCGTCGGATTTTTCGTGATTCGTCGGAATTGTGAAACATAAAGCTATTTCTCGTCGGGACTCGGTGCTTTACATTAACTTCATTTATGAACGGCATACAAATCAAGTTTATGCCTATTTAATGCCAAAGCAGAAGCAAACGAAATTAATGGCAGGATTACGAAATGCAATGGTGGCTAGTGTCGCCACACCAAATCTAGGAAAACATCGTAAACATCATAAAGCAAAACATCATAAATCGAAATTACTTCGTAAATCGTAAATCGAAACCTTAAATCGAACTTACTGCAGCGATTCGTTTTGTGGACAGAAAAGAAAATTCTCACACCGAATGCCACTTGTGCTTTTACGAAAACTATAACTTGATTGTTTTAGCGCTCAACTATTTTCCACCAAATATCCCTCGACTCTAAACTCTAAAGGATTTTCGTGCTAAAATACACAAGTTATCGATTTCGTAGAACCACTCTGGTTATTGTGGCTGCAAGGTCTCAAAAGCTTTTTGTAGTTGGACCTACCGCAGAAATAAAATAACTCCAGCCCTCACAAGTTCCTCCTAGCCATTTCGTTTAAAATAGTATAAAACTACGCAGCACGGCTAGGCTTACCTGCAATGCACACTGTGATAATGAAAAGAGCCTTCATGTTTGTTTTGAATTCAAGTCACCTAGAAATACAAAATCACGTCGAATTCGTTTTACGAAAGTAAATCATTGGTAGACATCATTAAAGAGTCAATAAAAGTGTGAACAATAGAGGAAAACCAGTTGACCTGTCAAAAAAATTATAAGAACTGAAACTGAAAATAAACGTACTTGACTATCCGATCTAAATGCATTTTAATCGGATAGTCGTTTAATAAATCTGAACAGTGTCGGGAAATAATACCCTGGGAAGGTCCATGTCAGTCAGAGTCTGCCCGGGTAGCATGAGAGACTTCGGTAAGAAGCTATAAGTTATATACTGCCTAATTCTGCACATTTTCTAGGTCAACTTAAATAGGGTGATCGAAGACCCGGGTTGACCTTTTTTCTGTTTATTCGACCCAATAAGTTTCATGCTATAACTGGTTTATCTAGGAACTTTAGTGTTGTTGGTGTGTTGATTCGAATTAACAATCGTACAGAGATTTGTTTTTATTGTGCAACCAACAGAGAGATTAAGATTCAACGACAACATCAAAGTCCATCATACCCACATAACAACTAACAGAATAGTATTATGGTGGCCACTCGATATCTTTTATCTTCTACGGCTATCGCAGTTTGGCTGCACTGACGCATCAGAGGAAAAATAACTATGCCCCAGAAAAGGCTAAATGGTCGGACGATTTGGCCGCCTATATTAATGTTACGATTAGCGACACAGCTTAACGATTCTTGTTGAAAAAAAAAGTACGAAAAAACGTTGATATTGTTCTGGCTAATTTCACTAAAATAAAATCTTCTTTGAGGTGGAGAAACTTGAAATCCAGCGATAGAACTTTAATCGTGCGACGTGCCGTTTGCTGATTCGGAGATTATGGAAAGCGTAAATTCAGTTATCAATAAGTCTTGATAAAAAAAACCCGACCTCGTTTGTTTTAAAGATAAGTTGCAACTAACCTAAGCCAAATAGGAAAGAAACACGATTAAGTTTTCCTGTAAGATATCATATAACACAATGTGCCTGTAGTGTTTGTTCCGCATGAAACCTTGCAGCTGTATTCAACCATAAGGCACATAATAAAACTATAGGGTAGTGACAGAACGTAGTAATATTGTATATAACTCTACGCTGGAGCCAGTAACTGGGTTAGCTGCAAGGGCCATACTGGAGGGTAAAAAGAAGGTCGTCTTACTGAAGACAATGCTGTTAGAGCGGATTGCTTAGGCCTATAACGCGCGATTTTTGTCGATTTGTTGGCAGTTGCTGACATTTTTTCTTTTCCGATTACAACCTAGCAGCATAAGGGATTGGAGAAAACAACGTTTTTTTAAGCCTATGAAATCCGATCTCAAAGCACTGCCTTGAGTAGAAGTGCCGTTGTTTAACCCTCCATTTTAATCTAGTGCCCCCATGTTTGTAGCCAATATGACGTCACATGAAGATGCTCTATTGCAAACTCCCACTAAAAAAAAACACCACTGTTCAGTGTGGTCTAGACATTTATTGTTATTATTACGACAGTTTAAAATACAGTGTGCAGTCTAAGTAAGGAAAAAAGTGTGTGTGGCTTTAGTTCAAGTTCAATATATGCATATTTACGTCCGAAAGGCAACCGAAATAGGTTTACGTCTGTATTTATTTATCACTGATCCAGCAAATTTGGCCTTCCCTCCTGTTTATTAAATTGAATAAAATATAAAACTGCCAAAAAAAAAAGAAAAAACTTCAGATTTTTTTTATTTAGGCCTAAGTAGTCTTCAAATTACTGCTCGTTGGGACTGACTTCGCGAAATAAATTCGCATTTGATGCCACGACTTCAAGCCACGAAACAACTTGGCCGGAATCCTTAAATTGTTTTGCATTAGCAACAGTTTATCAAAGGTGTAACTTGTGAAATAACATACTTTCTGCTGGTACTACGCATATAGAGCGAGCGGCAATCTTGTTACCTCTAGTTTCCTCAATAACAGTGAGGGGAGGGGGATTGAGCCTTAATGGCGCGTCGACAACAACAAGACCAAGAGAAGAACAAGTAGTGATTATTACGGGCCCCCGCCCACGGCACCAAGCAGCGCGGCCAGGTCGCTGCGTCGAATGAGAATGCTTACGGTAATTGTGGCAACGCGCACTTGGCAGCGGCGGCCAGACACTGCTCGGGATACCAGTGGCCGCCGCGGCCGTCGGGCCGCGGCGGCCACTGGTCTCCCGAGCGGTGTGCAGGCGACCACAGGGCGACCATCCTTGCTCTGTTTTCATTTTTCAGCACGTGATCGAGAATTATCAATGAAAAACGGACGTAGCCGCGCGGCACGACGCCGTGTTTTTTTTCCGTGACGACCTGGCCGCCCAGTGCACGGGAGCCCTAATTCTTGTGTATGTGGCTTTTGAGGGAATCAGGAATTCTCTCCGTCTTGCATTTCAAGCGAGTATATGAAATAAAATTCATCCAGAACTTTCCTGAAGCTATAAGGCAAATGACTCGCCGATTGAGTCACCATTACATGAAAAATGAAGTCGTTTTAAAATTTTTTAAAAGGTAGACACATTTTGTGACAAAAAAAAAGTAGCCAAGTTGGAGGCTGTAATTCGTCACACGTTCGCGCTGGGCGAAAAAAAGTTCCGTTTTTTTTTGTGTTGCTAAAGATAAATTCTGGTAAATTTACAACTAACAGTGAATACTTTCAAATTCATGAACAAGCCACTACAGGAGGAAATAGCTAAGCTTGCAATACAAGGTCAAAAAAAATGGTCTTTAATTTTCTGATACTTAATTTTTTATATTATCAAACCTTACATTTAAAGTCTCTATCTGAATCGTCGCACAATAACCCGTGGACTTTTTTTATTTAATTTTGGAAATAAGGAATAGCGCATCCGAAAATTAAAGACTGTAATTTCGCAAGACGATATACCAGCGTGCTATTTTGTCCATGTTGCGTCCTTCCGTAAGCACAAAACAACTAGATAATGCCTAAACTGATATTCCGAAATTAAATTTGGCACTTCAGGCTTTGTCAACCTTTAACAACCATGTCCAGCTATCCATAAAAGCGAGCGAAAATTACGAGAACGTTTAAAGATTTAAAAAAAAGGCCCATTCTAACGCAACACACAACGTGTTACACTATCGCGTGATATATTCTTAGTGTAAATCATTTACCTACAATTACCTTTAAATCGTAGTTTTCACACGCTGTCCTAATTTGCGTATGAAAATCAGAAAATATCCAACGAAGAAACACAATCACGCCAACATTATTTACAGCTGATTACCGTTTCTAAAAATATTCCCTGTCGCATCACCAGACGACCTTCACGCACCACCAAGCAGAAAGTGTTAACTAAATGCCAACGCACATCCTGTCTTTGTTAGAAATCTCCGTGACGTACAACGCAAAAATTCACAGAGAAATTATGAAAGTGGTCAGCTACCTCTACCAATTGGACGCCAGATCGAGTCCCACTATCGACCAAGCCTCATGGTAAAAAAAAAAAAAGTAAAAAAGTCATTTGGTGATGAGAAAGGAATTTCAGTACATGCCACAAAGATGAAAAATATGATGTTTATACGTAAAATGCAGTGTCAGTAAATTACAGATATCAACTCCCTAACAAGCAGATGCAGTTCAGCAGGGCAGTTCAGCAGAACAGCTGCTCGAGACGCCGGCTTGAGGGGGTGCTAAAATACAAAATTATGTCAAAAATTGTGTTAAAACTTAATAAAAATGTTAAAATTTAAATATCCACCGTGCGTTACTCGCTAGGATATCCTTGCACTTTAGTTTGTCTGTGAAATCCCGTGGTTATCGACTAGTAGGGGGGAAGGGGCACAAAAAGCTAACATATGGTCGGAATTTGCACGAAAATTTGTCAATGTGTTTAAAATTAAAAATCCACTGAGTCAAGTACATCGGATAAATTCCCGTAATTTCCTCTGGCACATGAGACGGTCATGCAAACCAAGCACGGCTGTCTCACATGACAGAGGTCACGGGTTGGAGTCCGGCCTCAACCACCCCTGGCATTTTCGGGACGATAAGGGCCTTGTGATGTCTCGTGCTCAACTCGATTGTGGCATGTAAAAAAAACCTAGGGTTTTCCGATGGGTTTTACTTAGAAAAATTGCCCCTCTCCTTCTGGTGACATGGCTACGGCTGGGAGCGCGTCAAAAGCTAAAGCTAAAGCGCCTGTCAACAAGCCCAATGGTTGCACAATTCCGGATATAGTCTACCTTTATGCAATCGTGAATTTTTTTTTTAGGTACTCGTAAGAGTAATAAAACCTCCTCATATTACCCTTGTTATCAATAATTAAAATTTCATAGAAACATTAGCACTACCTGAGGATGGTATACCTACCTCTATGCACCTGAACTTTAAAAAATATTAAGTACAGGAGCAAGTATCGAGACAGTAGAACGGTTGGAAATTGTAACAGAAACAAAAGCAGCATCATGATATATACAGGGTGTTCGGAAATTGGTGTCAAATATTTTCAGGGTCCGCTGTGTGATCAAAAATAAGAAGAAAAAGTCCTATAAACATGGGTCCGGAAATGCACCAGTCTTTAGTTACAGCCCCCCCCCCCCAGGTTTGGGGTAAACAGTTCTTAAATACCTCGTAATGATTCACCGTTTCCATTCCAAACTCAGGATATGTGCCATATCATACCTGGTATTTCAGTACTTCATAATACAGTATTGGGTCGCGCAACTTATTAGAGGGAGAGGTAATTTTCTTATGGGGGGGGGGGATCAAACGTGGGGGAAGAGAGGAGTAACTGCTTTGGTCTTGTACTTTAATTAAACAAATTGTAGAAAAAACACATCGTGTGATTGAAAACAATCGAAAGTAGTACTGTACTTTCTTTCATTACGTGTAAAGACCAAGTAGGTTACATCGTTTTCCAAGTTTGTGCCCCCCCTCCAAAAAAAAAAAAAAACTACTGTGCGTACATCTCTGTGGAGAGCACCAAACATTATCAATCGGGTATCCTCGCCATTAAAAGTGAGGGATTTAATGTGTTTGTTTTCTACTCTTCAAGAAAGAAGCTTAAAACGTAAAAGTGGGGGAATCCTTAGAATTCGGATGATCACTTGTTTCATTGGCCGAAGCGGCGAGAACAACATTACTGTACTCAACCCACACATTTGAATTTGGTTGCTTATTTGTTTGTTTGTTTGTTGCCTTTGTCTAACGCTCCAGCTTCCACAAAAATCATCGCATAAACTTGGTTTTGATCTGGAGGTAAATCTCCTCCTCAGATTCCCCCCCCCCCCCCCCAAAAAAAAATACCTCTCCCTCTGATAAGTTGTGCGACCCAATACTGTATTATGAAGTACTGAAATACCAGGTATGATATGGCACGTATCCTCAGTTTGGAATGGAAACGGTGAATCATTACGAGGTATTTAAGAACTGTTTACCCCAAACCTGGGGGGGGGGGCTGTAACTAAAGACTGGTGCATTTCCGGACCCATGTTTATAGGACTTTTTCTTCTTATCTTTGATCACACAGCGGACCCTCAAAATATTTGACACCAATTTCCGAACACCCTGTATAGCTTTGTATAATCAGTACGACTTACCTAGCAACTGCTGAATATTTCTGCCCAACGTTTTCAACCTAAGAGACCAGCTAAGCGTGGCAAACGACCTTCGAGTTATACTGCCTTCCTTTGTTTGGTGTTTTTAAAGGAAATGCTACCCGGCTAAGCACCCACCTTGGCCTCAGGCAAAAAAAAAAGGGAGGAGCCTGTTCTGTGAATTGAGGTGGAATTTCAGTACAATCTGTTTCAGTCCTGCGATAAGGTTAATCACGGTTGCAGTGAATACAAATATTTACGTTTCGCTCTTCCTCCCTCTTGTTGTTTCATTGTTTTCCCTCACCTCCAAACACTTTGCTTTTACAGAGCGGAAAAAATATATTTCACTGAGTGAGCAAAGAGAACGAGGGCCTGTTAAACTGCACGACTTAGCGCTTTGTTCTGTGTGCCTCTCTGTTTAATCAGTAATTGTGGCCCAAAGGCGTGTACCGATCCGAATGAAATTTTGTACGATTATTCTATGCTATGAAATAAGACCGAAGAACGTAGGTGATTGATTTTGCGATGAAAATATTTAATCCTTGATTTTACATTCGCAACGAGACGAAGTTAAGTTTAAAAAAATCAAACATCTAACATGTAACAGCGTGCACAGGAGCGGGGCGCGGGAGAAGGAGCATTGTCCCTGACCTTTTCTGCAAATGCGTTCTTTGAAAAAAAAATTGGCCTTTTGAGTCGACATTTGGTGGTGCATAAGTGCCTGAGAAAGGGCCTGAAGGCTTAAAAAGGCATAAAAAGGGTAAAGCTTTTTCTTAAAAGCTGCCCCTTCCCTCTCGGTGGTGTGTGCACGCTACTGAGTGAACGCAGTATGGTTGTGGTTTTGGGTATGCTAATTAATAAATTTATTCCTAGGTTCTGCGTTGGTAATTAGACGAAGACAAATTTTGAATAAGTGAACTAATGTTAATTCTGGTTTTGAGTGGTGCTAATATGAGATTTTTTTCGCTGTGTCCTACTTTGGTAGCAAAATAATCACATTTTACAGAATTAAAGCGTTAAGATTAGACTAAACACGGGTGGAATCTGGCTTTGAGGGGTGCTAACTATGAATCTAGGTAAAGAAAAATCCAAAGAAATTACCTATGAGAAAAAAATCTAATGGAATAAAACTCCTAGGTATAAAAATCAACACTTTTTCGTATTATTTGCTTATCATTTTTATTATTTTTTTGTAGTATTTTTTTTTAGTTTGTTATTTAGTTTCAGATGAATTAGTATACCTTCATTATCGCTACGAAATTCGTTGATGGCACGAACCTCTCATGCTGCCAGGTGCTTTTCTGTCTTTCTTAATCTCCTTCTCTTCTTCCCCAACCCTCGTTTTGGACTTGTACAGTACGTGCAGTTACTTGGCCAAAGCGGACGGCAGGCGTAACGTAGGAAAAGTGGACGTTACCATTCCAATGCCTCCACAATCAGAACTGCCTTAAATTCACTGCCAGAATATACGAGTAATGAGAGTCAGGGGCGCCTCTAACCTTAAAAAGGTGTGGAGGCCAAATGTCAGCAGTTGCGTAAATAACAGGAATGTGAGTGGGGAGAGGAGCAGGGTACAGGAATCAAGAGCCCCCCCCCCCAAAAAAAAAGCCGAGGGGTATAAAAATCATTGGAAAAATCTAAATTCTCTATAACGTCAAGACTTTTTTTTATGAAACATACATTATGTAAAGCAAGAAAATTAATCACACAATGAAAATAAAGTGGTCATGCGTTTTCTAGCAGGGGCGTTCAAAGGGAGGGGGGGGGGGGAAGCTAAAATTTCCCGTCCCTCCGAAAAATATGTAAATACGTTCGACTGAATGCTAGCAAGTCAGAGTCACATCAGTTGATTCTGGGTCACGTGACGAATGAAGCGTAAGTGCCTAGAGGTGGTTTGTTGTACTATTATTCCTAGTTTATGATTTTCGCTGATGGCTTAATTTCCAATTTATTTTTATACTAGTAGTAAGTCAGCGTAGCAGGCGGGGTATTAGGGACGGCACGCAAGATTGTGATTGCCACTAGAAGTGGGCAAGGTAGAGTTGGCCACGATCAAGTATTTCCAGATTTTTTATTCCAATGTTTATTACATTTTTTAAGGAAATAATGAACATTTCGGGTTGTATTATAATACGTATAGAAATAGCACATTGTTACTGCATTTAAATAACTTTTAGAAAATTGAACTTCATAACGCAAGTTTCACTTAGGAAACTGGCACGTTGAATATACAGACTTTTCTTTACGTAATTTCGTTTAGTGCAAAGCAACATATCATGTTAGATTCGTGTGCCCTGTCACGTTGTATTCTTTTGTTGTAGGGTTATTAATGTATTCATGAAAACAGAAAATAAAATGCCAGACCTACGTTAAGATGGAAAGATAACTAAAATAATTATATTCTTTCTCCCGATTTCTTAAAACTGTGAGAGCTATTATTGGTCCCAGCAAAAAGTGGCGGGGCCATGGGCCCCCCTGGACCTCCTCCCCGGCTCCAGTTCCTATGATGAAAGTCTGACAGTACGGAGTCAGAACTGTGAAGAGGCACTCTTTGCGCGGATTTATTTCTTTAGGATTTTTATTTTATTTTAGTTCTCAGCACTGCGACGAAATACAGGATCAACTTACTTTGAAAAATATCAATAAGAACAGGCGGGAATAAATAGGTAAATAAAACAAATGTTCTGGTATTTATCTTGGATATTTTTTCTTTGGATTATTTTTCCTTGAATAATATTTCCTTTGTATTTTCCTTCTATGAATTTATTAATCTAGATTTTTTTTCCGGAGATTTTTTTCTGTGGATATCTTTTTTTGTCTGTAACGGATCTTTCGAAAAGGAGAAAGCAACGTTTAAAATAAGAATTAGGGGTAGTTCTGGTTTTGAGTGACCTGATTAAAATTTATTTCCTAGAGTGTCCGCGGTCTATCTTGAGTTCGCTGCAGAAGGTACGCAGGTAATGGATTGTACGTTTTTAGTAGCAGAGTGCCTTGCTGATATCCAAGATGGTTACAAAAACAATGGCGGCCGTCTATTAAAGCCACCCCATCCAGGAAAACGTAGCCGCTCATAATATACTTGCCGGACTCAAGATATGCCCCGCACACAATAGTTTCTATGTTGGCTATCAGAGGAAGTCATCTTTCGAAAATCAAGTTCTAAAATTTAAAGTAAATGAGTAAGGGGATGGTCCTAGTTTTGAGAAGTACTAAGTAAAATTATGTTTTATGCTATTTTTTTTGTTGGTGATGAGAAGACGAATAGTCAACTTTTAAAATTGAAATTTTTTGCTTATTCCCATTGTAAAGTAATAACAATAGTACATTACCATACTTCCTGGTGCGTCATCGTTTTTATTATTTATAGGTAAGGTCTTTCTTTCTTTCAAGAAGATTTACTCAACAGGGAATGTTCAGACGTAATTATACGGTAATTACACAAGTGAGACGGGTATTCTATGTGAATTTAGGTTGAAAAGATTCAGATGGGGGGCGTGGAGAATCCCGAGGAGAAAAGATCCGGCGATAGAATATTAGCATAAAAAAATCCGAAGTAAAAGGTCTGTGGGAAAAAGCAATAGGAAAAAGTTTCGAATGAATAAAAGTCTTTAAAAAAGCCCCGATAAAACTTCAAAGGAAAGTCCCGAAAAAAACAGTTGCAGGTTTAATTAATGGCTACGGAAATTTTTCCTCTCATTGGATATAAAGGAATATAAAGACACAACGAAGACTTAAATAAATAAACACAAATCACTTAAAATTGTACAATGGAAAGAGGAAAACAAGCAAAACAGCGAAATCATACACTAGAAATAAAGTAGTACAGTAAGCGCCTTTATGCACTGATGTTTCTCCGGAGTGTCATGAGCCGGATTGGAATTACTGGCAAGCCATTTCGTCCCCATATCACTGACATAACGCTTTTATCTATATGGCCATTCCTCCACTGTCATAAAGGTAGCTCACTGCATCCGTTATTAAAGTCACACCAGTGACTAGGGCTCTATTATACCGAGAATGCTCGCGGCCATAGGTAATAGAAACGGACGACAAATATAAACAAAGGGTCCCGGAAGGATTAAATTATTACCATATTTATGAACGCCTTAAAAAATCAATGCTCTAAAGGGCCAGATACAAAAAATAGACATGTATGCTATCTGTATCGCTCTAATACATGTAAAACAAGCTCCAGCTTTCAGCCTCGAAAAACTTAATGCTCTAAAGGAACAGCTACAAGAAAAATATATGCGAGTAAAAGCATCGCCGCTGCATCGCAACAAGACAATCTAGAGCTTTTTTACACGTATCAATGTTACTGATAGCATACATTCTTTTCCTTGGATCTGTTCCTTTAGTGAAGTAATGTTTTTAAAGCTTTCATCCGTATGTTGCATACTTCAGCGTTTTTTTTTTAATAGTAATATTGGTTATTTTTTTCTTAGAGCTATTTCAGGTAAATTAAACCTATCAAAAACCAAAAGTGCTAAATAAGCCGCCAAGTTCCGAATGGTTCGGCCCTTCAAAGGAGTGATATCAACACACCAAAACATTCGCCAAGTTAATCGCACGGCTTATTAGTTCAAAGGTTAAATGAAAACCAGAACATTGCTACTTTCGGTAGCAATGTTCAAGTTTTCAGTTAACGTCCAAAGAATTATTCGGTGCGATTAAGTTGGCGAACGTTTTGGTGTGTTGATATCACTCCTTTGAAGAGCCGAACCATTCGGAACTTGGCGGCCCATTTTACCAGTTTTGGTTTTTGATATAATATCACTCCTTTTTTGTTTAATTTGTATTGACTCAACTCCACTACCGTGCAGATGTGAAATAAAGTGCCACTTCAACAAGAAATTGGTTTCCAACAATTTGATACTATCTTTAGCCTATAGGCCAAACCATTCTCAACTTAGTCACAACTTTATAGTTTTTTGTTTTGTTTTAATTTTGGTGTAATTTGGTTTATTTAGTTAGTTTTTTGAGTGTTGATATCACTCCTTTGAAGGGGCGAACCACTCTCAACTTGGTGGCCTCTTTACCAGTTTTTGACTTTGGTATTACAGTTGGTTAATTTTTTGTGAATTGGACGTGAATACAATTTCTTTGCAACTTTGTTTAGATTTATCGTGATACACTACTGTGTGTCTAGGCACGCACGTCAGTATTCACGTTCTCACTGTCCGAACTTTGGCCGTCCAATGAGGGATGATGCCGACAATACTAACAATGGTTATAACAACATTTTTGTACTTACGCGCCCTCCTACGCCATTCCCGTTACGCCCCCAGGCTCCAAACCATAAATGGTACGCACTTCGTATTGTACTACACCCATTCGTCCAATTTCATAGCTAGAAGCATTCCTGTTATCTCGGTATCGATGAATAATCACCCTATAGAAATTAACTTGGGAATGAGCGGATTAGGTAGCTACTAGTAACTATTAACACATTTACAGCGTTATTGAGGGTCAGATTTTGCATTGAAAGCATCTTAGCTGGTAGTCCTACACGAGTTAATTTTTATGAGGTGGGTCATTGCGTCACGCTACAATGGTTTACAACCTCGGCAAGTGAATTGATGTGATGTTTGCTGCCTAACTTGGCGTGACACACTAGCGTGTGTTTAGATACCTAGAATTTTGTTTTGATATGAGATTATTATTATTATGATAAAAATTTTTTTGGGGGGGGATAAGTCTGTCACAATAAAACATACCGTGCAAGGGACGGTCTTTGTTACCTTTTAAGGTATAGCTGTTGAAAATAGTTTCATTAGTTCCACATCTGGGTGAAAGTAAAATTTCCTCCACAAGAAGAAAAGAATAACACCAAGAATATGGTAGTAGCATTAAAATGGCGTTCAATGGCCTACGTTTTAAGCTGTAAAAGTTCAAAATCGATTTATTGGTTCGATCCGTAGGTGAGGACAAAATTTCCCCAACAATAAAAAGAAAAACAACATGAATATTGTAATCATATTAAAATAGCGTCTCAAAAGCCCCATGCTTTGATCATACCTAAGTTTTTATCCATAAAAGTTTAAAAAAAAAATCGATTCTCTGGTTCCAACTCAAGGTGAGAGCTAAACTTCCCCAACAAGAAGAAGAACAAAAATAATTCGAAAGACCCAAGGTCTTATTATTACCTACATTTTAAAGCATGAAAGTTGAAAGTTGTTTCATTGTTTCTATCTCCATGTGAGAACAAAGCGTCCCAACAACAGCAACATGAAATGGCAATCGTTGTCACTACAATTTTTAATGCAGTGAAACAGTTATGCATGACCCCAAATACCGAATTTCGTTAGTCCATGTCAATTCTGGAGAAAACTATATTGTTTCAGAGTTTAACGTTTAACATGAAAGTTCATGCTGAGATTGTTGTTCCTTGATAACTGCATACTACCCTTTTTATTTCATTCACTTCATTAATACTTTCTGTGTGAGCAGCCACTGTCCTTTAAAGAGATTTTTTGTGCCTTAGCTGGCCTGTTTTGTTAAGGCTTGGTAATGTCTGACTTAACAATATGTATTTGACTTGTTGCACCTGATAGGGTGATTTATGGTTTTTGTGAAGGGCTTGTTGTTGTTATTTCGTTGATGATGGTGATCATTCACCATCGATTTCTGGTTGTTGCCATTTAAATGTAAAAATAGGAATAAACTTCTTAGTTCGCCTGTTGCACCCATCCAGGTATTTCGCAGTCAAACAGTTAGTTGATGAAACTAAACCAAGCATTGGATTGGAAAGTGTGTTGTTGCTGCAGAAACTCTGTAATTATTTGTAGTGCTATCTACATAATCCTAATTAAATAGAAATGAAGTTATTTCCATCAGAACTCGATCGTAAAGTTTATTACTGTAGCCAACGTTTGGACATCATTTCAACATGGCGTCTGTTGAGGAAGTGAGAGAAGAGAACGAAAAATGCAAAGTTTTGCAGGTTTTTTATAGTTGAACTGATTTCCAGTATGTTTACAAGGAGGTAAACACATCTGACCACACCTTTGCCTTTTCAGGACAATTCTGCTGAAGTGTTGAGTGATTTACCAGTAAATTTCTACCATGTGTCAAGCCACGACAGACCGTGTTTACTACAAATGATTCTTTCTATAAAGCCCTATTGACCAACTGACCGATGTAAGCCTACCCCTCGGAACCCCTTGACACAACGTGTTCAAGCTTTGCTTTCCCGCTTGCCTGGCCAGCGGAAAACCGTGCTTTTCTGCTGGATCCCGGGCCATGCTGGGATAGCAGGGAATGAGTAAGCTGATTCTGCTGCGAAAGGGGCCCTTTCTGGCCCTCTCGGTAGAGATCTCAGCCTTGTTCCATCAGACGCCTTTCTAACTCTGCGTCTGAGGTTACACGCTTTTTGGCAAACCTTGTGGGACAGACAGGACGGTAATAAGTTACGGGCCATTAAAGGCACTGTCCAGGAGTGGCACTCGGCGTGTCGCCGCAGTCGCCGTGAGGAGGTTGTGTTGGCCCGTTTGCGCATTGGTCACACCCGACTTACTCACTGTTTCGTTTTCCGGGGGGGTTGACCCTCCTGAATGTTATTGGTGTCGATGGCCACTTACGCTCCGGCACTTACTTGTTGATTGTCGCCATCTTGATGGTGTTCGTCGTCGTTTCCATCTTCTGCATGACATTGCGCGTCAGTTGGGCGATAAGTCTGTCCTCCTGTCCGGTGTTTTTCAATTTTTGCAGGAGGTACAGATGTATGACAAGATTTAGATTAGGGGTTTGAATAACATCTCTGTAATGTGTGGTGCAGTGGCAACCCGGACCACTCACTGTGACTGAGGTTGGCGCTAATGACCAAGTTGTTGACGCGCCATTAAGCCTCAATCCCCTTTAAGCCTACCCATCAAGCCCAGATGAGCCTGTCGTAATTACCCAGTGAATTTTTTTAATTTTTGAATCAATTTTTTGCCAAAAGAGTATGGTCTTTTTGAACCAATCTATTGTATAAATTAGGACAGTAGAAAGACAAGCTGTTTTTTTTTACGAATAAGAAGAATCTATTACATATTTTATCATCAAACTCAAAGTAACGTAATGTACATTTAAATATGAAGAGGATAATTTAATAAACCTCCAGATGTAGAATCAATTGCAAGTATCATTTGTGCAGATTCAAGTAATCCAGGATTAATTTTTTCAACAACTCTGACATTTAAAAGTTTGATTTTCAATAATGAATTATTTCCAGGAAAACTACCACGCGAAAACAAGTTTAGAAGATGGGCAATTGATGCATCTAATCCTAATTGGATGTCAACCTTTAAGAAAACAAAATATTAAATGTTATACCCAAAGTATGAAACTAACAAATTATACAGCATTATCTTGAAAAATTCTAATGTTTGTCTAGTTTGGTGGTTAGTACATCGACTTACTTTCATGATAATGCTAACCAAACGTTTGTAACAGCACTTCTGTATTTTTACCAATGCCGAATTTTCGGTAAAATTTACATAAGGTTTTGCAAAACCGTCATCCTCATCAGGGAGAAAACAAACAAGAACATATCACCAACGATGACCACATGTTTAGCAGCTCAAGAGAAATCCGTTTCACATCATTGCAGTTGAAACTTCCACTTATTTTAAGTGTCAACCTTGGTAGCATCACAGCTAGGAACTTCAGTCTTCTAGGCATATGGAGTGGACGCTCCCACTTTTCCTCGAGTTTCGTTGACGAAAAGGGGGAGACTATTTGGGCGATGTTGTCTTGTCTGTCTTGTCTGTCTGTCTGTTTTCTGTTGTCTTGTCTGTTGTCTTCAAATGAGGCCATTCATTGAAGAGGTTTACAATTATTTGGAACAATACGATTGTAAAAACATTATTTTATTAGGAGACATCAACATCGATTTATTAAGTGTTAACTCGAAGCTTGTCTCGGATTACCCTGATTTAATGAACGAATTCGGATTCTGCTCGCTTATGAATGTTCCAACTAGAGTCACACCTAACACAAAATCATGTCTTGACCACATTTTTGTTCGATTGACAGACCGAACTAATGCAGAATCTGCTGTAATTCAAACCTCTATTACAGACCATTTTGGGACCGCACTTTATATTGACATAAAAACCCAGCATCTTAATCCAATGTCTGACGATAAACAATCGTGGGAAATTAATTACTCTGCATTTGAAAACCTTATCTGAGGTGAAAACTGACAGAATGTGTACTTGCAGCATGATGTAAATGTGGCTTTTAATATTTTTTATGATAAGATTAGCAAGTGCATGCAATCCGCTAAGTGTAAAAAACGTACCTCCTTCCAAAGAAAACAAACTTAAGCCATGGATGACTAATGGTATTCTTAAGTCGATTAGGAAGCGTGATATGTTGTATGGTAAACTTAAAAAGCAACCATTTAATGAGAGACTGAAAAATTACTATTCTAATTATCGTAATTTATTGACGAATTTAATTAAACGACAGAAAGAGGATTTTTACAAAGCTAAATTTGAATCTGCTGGAAAAGACATTAAAAAGAAGTGGAATGTTGTACAAGAATTAACTGGTGGAGCACAAAAAGGCAATATACGTCCTAAAAATGGCGATTCGCCAGAGCTTGCTGCCCAGTTCAGTGTTCATTTCTCAAATATCGCAAAGTCACTGAACTCTGAAAATTCAAGTAATACACTCCAGTTAGGTGCAAATACGCATATTCCACGCAATCCTAAAACTTTCTTTCTCAAACCCGTCACTAAAACTGAAGTTGGAAAACTTATTGATAACTTGATCAACGGCAAGGCTCCAGGTCATGATGGGGAAACTGTTAAATTACTTAAGGACAACAAAACTACTTTAGTACCCGTCTTATTATTTTTGTTTAACTTGTCTTTTGAAAATGCAGTCTTTCCAACAGCATTAAAGAAAGCCATTGTTACCTCTATCTTTAATCAGGGGGTAAGGAAAATTTTAGCACTTACCGACCAATTTCACTGCTTTCAGTAATTTCAAAGTTACATGAAACGTGTATGAAAAATAGATTATTATTGACCTTGCTGGAATTAGAGGCTCACAACTGAATTGGTTTAAAACTTATTTGCTTGGAAGGTCCCAGGCAGTTAAAATCAGCGACCACTGCAGTAAAGATACTAACATTACGTTAACCTACATCTTCTTGGGCAAATGGTCTCTTTTGCTGACGACACTGCAGTTTTGAACTCGGCTAGCTCATTCAGAATCCGGTTCAAAACTATATGAATAGGATTTCAAGTTGTTTTAATGAGAACCAAATGAATTTAAATACTACCAAAACTAAATACATTGTCTTTGCTCTTAAAGATGTCGAGTCTCATGCTCCATTTAACATTGTTTACTATAAGGCGGATTGCAGTGTCAAGTGTACATGTCCTACGTTGGTGAAAGTTGAATCTATTCGTTATATTGGTGTCATTTTAGACCAAAGAATGTTTTGGAAACAACATCTACAATACGTCTGCAATTATCTAAGATATTTTTTGTTCAAAATCTACACTTTACGAAAAGTTGTATCATCCTCGTTCCTGAGGCATGTTTATTTTGCGTTGGTACAGTCGTATCTTCAATATGGAATCACGAGCTGGGGTGGAACTAATCTTACTAACTTGAAACCATTAATTACTCTTCAAAAAAATTATTAGAACTTTGGGCTCCCATAAATACACGACACCGTCTTTCCCTCTATTCAAATTGTACAACATATTATCCCTTAGGCACCTGTACGTTGAGAAAACCTTGGTTGTGTACAAAAATAACTGTTGAACACACAGCTGTTGCTCTTGTTAATACTAGAGCCTGCAGTCAGCTTCACATTTTGTTACCGAAAGCCAGGCAGGAAATTCTACATAAAAGTTTTCTATATCAGGACCCAAAGATTTACAATGCCCTACCATTTCACTTTAAAACCATCCGATCAGCTCATTGTTTCAAATCAAAGGTACGCGAATGGATTGTTGGGCTTGCTGACCTTGAATCCTTGTTTATTATTAATATTTAATACCCTTATTGTTTTTGTATATCTATCGAATGATCGACTTGTGTAGACATGTACTTGACTTACTTTTTTGTTTATATTTTAATCTGACATAGTTCCATATTATTTTAGGCCTATGCAGAATCTGTTGCCATCTATTGATTTTTAATTATTTTCTTTGTTGGTTCTGTGTTGCACACGAGTTTACACTCTCATGATTTCGTTGCCATTGTAGCTACTTAAATGATTTGGAATGCAAATAAACTTACTTACTTACTTACTACTTACTTGTGGTAGGTCGGTTCGTGTATGTTTATAAGTGACAATTATTTTTGGTGGAGATGTTGAATAGAAATTCTCCATCGTAAGGAGGTATGATTCTTTGGAAAAGTTTCAATACAAGATAATCTGTGTTCCTTTCCAGTTAATCTGAAAAGGAACACAGCTTCTCCTTGCTACACAATACAAGCATTTATTTTCTTTCCTACTCTTGGAGGAACTTTTCCTTAGTTAATAATAGGGGTTTTGGAATCATAACTGTTTCTTCCTATGACTTATAGAAAAATTGGCAATATGTACCTGTGTGCAACCATGACTAAACATTCCAAGATAACCCGTTGAGGTCATCCTTAAAAACATATTTCCCCATTATTAATTTCTGCGACAAAATAGTTAGAGTGAACAACGTTTGGTTGAGACATTAGCAGCTGTTCTTAATATTAACATTACACCCATTTTCCGTTAAAGATTTAACTGATGGGGCCGCCCGTTCCTTGAGCCTTCGTAACTTTGTCGACATAATAAATCAGTCGACATCATAAATTTGTATAGGCTTTGATTCACATCATAAATTTTTCAAGTTTGAGCACAATCGTATTAGAAATTTAGGCCATGCACTCTGGAACGATACAAAACTGAACTATCCCTCTCAAAATCCAAAATCCTCCTCCTTTGAGATCCTTATGTCGGATGTCGGAGTTGACCAAAGCATTTACTGAAAGTAGTTTTAGATAAGCCTCTAGGGAGCTTTAGAATAGTTAGATTGTTTGGGAGATAAGAAAAAATTTAAACAATTTTTAAGTCACTAAAATCTATGTAACAAATCATAAGAGCCCTTATGTTAAAGGTTTTTACGGATCTTCTGAAGTTACTGATTTTAAAGTACATGCACTCATGCAGCACTCGAATCCTATAGCTGTAGATATTTAAAAAGTTCTGGGAATTTTAAAATGAAGGGAAGTTATGTAAACCCTGTTTTTATAGCTTTGTGTGGTTTTGAATATGCTAAATCCGATTACTATTAGTTTAATAATTACACAGGCGTAACGTAGAATTACACAGTCCAAGTGAAGCATATAATGTTGATGTCAGTGGATTTAAATTGTATTGTTTACATAAACCGAAGACTTCAATCATTAACACAATTAAACTAACTGTTGAGAAAAAAGATTAGTGACCAATGATGGGAGATTATTTTTTTCTTATTTCGTCCATGGGACTGATTTGAGGAAGCTGTGAATTAGTCAATTCCGTTAAAGAGTTATTCGCGGTCCCAGCCTGCATTAATGGTTGCAATGGCATTATTATGTCTGACTCAAAAATAGTATTGTCGTGTTTGTCTTCATGTGTCTGACCACAGCCACCTACAGTAAAGGCCGTATCATCTTTGCCTTCCACAATGCTACGCAAACGGCGAATGAAATACCGACGCGGCAGATTTGCCAAGTGGCGTCATCTGTTGACAGAATTTGGAACCCTGGTCGGTTAGTTTTAAATTTCGCCGTTTGGTGTAGAGATGGCAGCACCTAGCAAACTTGTGCTTTCTTCTATGTCAATGGTTGATTTTACTTGCCTAATGTGTCTTGATATGATCCGGCCTTTACTGTAGGTGGCTGTGGTCTGACAGAGTGATTCATGGTTTTGTGAAAGTCTTGTGGATCTTGTTAGTGATGGCGTTCGTTCTTAATTGATGATTGGCTGTTGCCATGAATACATAATAGGCAGGAATAGACTTGTTAGTCCGCCTGTTACACTAGGCTGTTAATTCGTAGTCGAATCAGTTAGTTAATTAAACTAAGCCGTGCAGTGGTTTAGAAAGTGTGTCTAAAACAGTTTTCAACATTTGTCATTCCTTCGTTGCTATGGTGACTGTCAAATAAGGGTAGCGAATCTTGAATAAATGGAAATGAAGTTACTTGCCATCAAAACCCCAAGGTACACGTCTGCATCCGGCAATCATTTCAACACAGCATCCGTTAGGGAAGCAGAATGAAGGGGAAAAATACGAGGTTTACCACTTTCTTGATCGCTGAATTGATTTCCCCACAATTTTTGTGAATTTTGTAAATAGACGTTTCAAATATTCAATTTATTCTGTATTTTTAAAATCCTATTCGGTAATTGCAGGTGATGAATTCGCATTTTCCTCTCCTTCATTTCTTCCATTTTCGTTCAAGATGGGTTTACTTTTTTGTTCACTTTTTTGCCAATCTTCTAGGACAATTCCAATTTACCTAATGGCTCGTCCTCTATGATTTCCATAGGAATTCAATGATATTTCCACATTTTATAGTGGTATTTAGCCGTAGATCCACACTTAGTGTAAAGTCAGTTCTGCTGGTAAGTACATTTTCAGAATAACCGTAGCCCAACATTGCGATTTTTTCAATTTCTTGAACTGTCATCACTTAATAATTTACGCTCTGGAAAACATGGCGTTATACTACAACTTCGGAGGGAGTAAACCATACAATTAATATTCTCAAAAATACTACTTTAGTATCATGTTAGTCACTGTACCTTATAACCAAGAGTTTGTTTACATCCAGGTCCGTCCATTCATCTAATACAAGAAAGCTGAAATGTAATGGAGCCCACAAACACAACGCCTGCAGTAACTTACGCATAGCCCTGAAGTATGTCTAAATTGAACAACTTCTAAAAGGAAAAACGATGGTTGAAATGAGTCTAAAAGGAAAATTAATCTAAAATTCTTAGCTCCTCCTACTAAAGCAGTATTTGCTTAACGTGCAAATTGCTGACTGTTTGGGATTTTCCGGTATTACGTTGTAGGTATCCCTGCTCGCCAAGAGCTAATGTAACACTCGTAATTGTTAAATGTCTTAGTCGCATTGAGTGTGGTAAGCACATAATAGCCAATCACAGAAGCTATCTACTTTAGACGTAGTTCCTTTTAGAAGTACTTTCGTTCCATCCATCATTTCAGCTTGATTCTCTACTACCTTCTAAATTCAGTTAACACACTTTTCAGTTTTGATGTACTTCAGCCTGCCCATTCCAGCTACCAAGATATACCAGCAATGACAGATAGTTGCCTCTCAGCTTTGGTAGGGTCTGCCCAGTCAATATTATGTGATCGAGCAAAAGCAGAGTGATATCCATTCGAAACCTTTCATTAGTGTCGAGGAGTCAGATTATCCGAGAACCTACAGGTGGTGAACGAAGTTACTGATGTGAAACCATGGAAAAGGTAAGAATACAGTTTTTTTTTATATAAATAGTCGATGCTTACAATTGCCAAACCAAGAGAAGATGTTTCGTTATTCAATTAGAGGTAGGCTAAAAAAATTAAGTTAGTAGCAATGTACCAACGTGCCTACATCATATTACCGATTTGCGTGTTATAATTCAAAACATGTTGTGGACTGAACTGTATTATGCTGAGCCGTGACAACTTTGAGCAACACCTACTCCCGAACACAGTTTATTTTCTCATGTAATAAATGCAGTCAGGTGCCAACTACGTTTTTTTCTGTAGGCTCAGTCTAAATTCTAGGTGTCCAATTCCCCTTTCGTACTTCTTACGTTTCGCGGCAGAGAACGGCATTCAATGGATTTCAAACGTAGTATTCGTTTTTTTCATGAAGCAGACTCTACTGTATCATGGATATCGTCACGACGAATGCAAGATTCCTTTTGTATGGGCACGAACCAAAACGCAAAAAAAATACAATATGACCGACAATGAATGGCTGTAAAATGCAGTGAACAAAACAATATGAATAGGGGGGAGAAACACAAAAACTTTAGAAACATACACACTTGATTTACTTGTGCTCACTAAATATTTTCGTACTAAACTTTAAGTCGTGACAATTTAACCCAGCAAAACTTAACATGAGTAAATCACTCCACACCATGGGAGTGGTAGTAGACAGATCCCTTTGCCTTAGCTGATTAGTCTCTTAAAATGAACGAATTAAATGTGATATTGTGGCATGTGTTGTGAGCTTATGCATTTTATTACTACTTACACGGTAGATGGCTGTTTCATAACATTTTTTTTTAAAGATATATACAGATACACACGTAGCATATATAAAAAATGGTCAAGCTGTACAACATTTATAGAATCAAAGAGGGACCGTGTCCCTTACGGCAATTTAATATCTGGTTCATATATGGGCAGATACAAAAGTGGGAACTCTGTGATGCAGGTAGGCTTTCTTCCTTACCTTCCTGCATAATACGCTATCTTTTTGTTTAAGCTGCGGAGCTGTGGAAAGCAAGCATAGCATCTTAAAAAGTGAATTGTAGGTTAGGACGCAAGCAAAACCAGTCTACAGACAGACTTTCTTAAAAATTATTACTGCTGTAATGTTGGGCTGCGTATATAACCTACAGTTTCACTGAAATGTAATCCGGGAAAGGGTACTACGATAATTAAAATAAGCTGCAACGTTTTGGAACCAAAACAAACTTTGCTGTCAAGCATGAAATAAGACCACTTACCAATAAAAGATAATAGATGAAAAAAGTCATTTGAGCGTGGAAGGGGTAAATGAACAATAATAATTTACTTGCTTAGACGTCTCACATCACAGTAACGTTATACTTTTCTCCAGAATAAACCACTTCCGAACAATGTATCATTAATATCAATAATAAATAATATTTCGTTCATTGTGATTCAACGGTTCATCGGTAGGACCGACTTGGCCACTAACGCCCACCCTTATAGGTAAAAAGTCAATAGAATTGTTGGGACAGTTAAATTGTTTTATTTTATTTGTTCTTCTTTCAAATGCACACAAAATAGCTTAAGTCAATAAAAGGGCTGGGGGAATTCACTTGAATGTAATAAAAGCAGACAAATCCACCGAGCATAGACGGTATTTAACACGATTCGAAGTATCAGTTAGATGATGGCGTTCGGCAACAATAAGGTAAGACTTTCGAAGCCACGAGGGCAATAAAGCGAAAGTCTTACCGCATTGTTGGCGAACGCCATCCTCTAACATATTTGTACAACGACGAGTTGAATCTTTAGTGAGCGAGCCATTGTAGCAATAAAGCGACAGTGTTAGCGTATTGTTGCCGGACCATCGTCGAACATATTTGTACAACAACGATTTACATTGTTAGTAACCGAGCCATATTGTGATAGCATAACAAGCCATTGTTGGCGGGAGTGTTCTTTGCTCCACTCCTTTTTTTAAACTCAATAACTGCAACAAATGCATTTATTTGTTTATTTTAATAGATTTTAACTTTTTCCTTTGGGTCTTTCTTCAGCTGCAATAAATGTATTATTTTGAAAACATTGATATGCATTCGAATATTCGTTCGTTAAGAGTATATTCGAATAGGATATTTTCTATTCGAATATTCACAAAAAAAAATTCAATGTCGTTTTACGTTTATTTTTTTATTTTTTGAGTTAGTTATTAAGTGTTCCTGTGGGCTTCTCGAGTCCCAGCCAGTCCGCACTATATTTTTTATGTTCCCCTTTCCCTCCCAACCAATTTGTGATGGTGGGAATAATCCATGCATTTTTAATTGCTCGCTTGTAACTGGGGAGGAGGAGACGGGAAGATTACAGATGTGCGCAGCGGTTCTTTCTAAAACATCTAAGAACTAAAGAATGGGGCTGTCAATCAGGGCTATGGTTGCCAGTTGCTAGATGACATCAACTTCAATATCATACGTGAAAGGAAAGAAACCTTAGTGAATTACGTCCATTCCGTATAGTACTATAGTTGGCAATTTAGCATTTTTTCTGGTGTGTATTCCAAGTTCGCTTGCCTAGTAGGTTAAATTAAACTTGTGGGTACATTTCGTATGCCTTGCATTGCCACAGACTAAATAAAACTTACGTATTTAATGAAAAACGTATTTTTGGTTGGGGGGGTGCGGGAAGGTTCGGCCTACTCATGACAACAAAAATTTGACCGAATATTCGAATATTTATTTTGAGAATATTCGAATATGCGTTTGCCCGATTCGTCCGACTACAAATGTAAACATTGCTAGCGGTAGTCGATTAACTTACATAAGTAAAAACCAAAGGCCTTCGTTTTCTTATTTACGTAAGTAAGAACCCCACGCCTGCATTTTCTATGCGTAGAATTCTTTTTTCTTCTTTAAAAAAATAATAGTTATTACTTTAAAGTGTGAAATAGTTTAATAATACTTTAGAAATTTATTTGGACACGTAAACATGGACAGTGATTGTATTTTCACTACTTAAGTAGGAACCAAAGACCTTCGTTTTCTTACTTCCGTAAGTAAGAAACCCACGCTTTCGTTTTCCTTACGTTAGTAAGAAACCCACGCCTAGCCGTGGTTCTTACTAGTGGTAAGACAACGGTTTCATTGTTGCAGAATTGTTGCAGCAGTGTGTCTTCATGATATAAATCAACTGCTGCAACAATGGTCCAACAATGAAAGAGTTTTACAAAAGAAGTATTACGACGGTACGTTTGACTTGGTTTATTTAAAGCTTAAAAGGGTGTCCTGTATTGTACGTTTTGCCGTTAATGATTAAAAAAACGTTATGGGCATTGTTCTACTTCATTGTGGATAATAGAAAAGGTAATGTGCTAATTCGTATTTAAGTGGTACCCTCCAAGGACTCGAGCTTTAAAATGTATTAAACGATCTCGAAACCAGGTAGGTAATATTTAAAGTGGCTTTAAACTGACGCAGCAAGGTCGATGTCTCCTGCAAAGTACGGTGACCTGGTGGGACTTGTATACACCAAGACAGGCCAGACGAGTACCTTCCAAACGTTGGTGGCATACTTAGAAACCAAACAGCTTCCATATCATAGAAGCTCGTAACCTTGCAGTCTTGACAATCTTCCTGCAGTGCAACAACACTGCTACTTTGAAGATGTCATTTTTTGTGTATCAACGTACGACTTAACTTAATTTCGTTCAACTCAATCGTTCAATGTGTGTGCATTACCAGTGGAAAATCAGTACGGTTTTGACTCGGAACTTTAATCATTTCTTACTAGTATGCTGTTCCGAATTCCATCATAAACATGCTAAATAAACATGCTAAAGTCAACCAATCATGCATATCCCAACAGTCCTTGCACTGCTGTACAGAACCATCTACAATTAGTTTTTCTCAAGGAAATTGTCGGAAAATGGTGGGACGAGGTATCGTAATTTCAACATGACCTGTATAAGATCACTATTCTGGATCACTATTTTGACCAGTACCCTTTTGTTGTATTAGTATCAAAGATTTGTTACTTTTTATGTGCCATGACTATAATGGTAAGAACATATCTAAAACAGTAGTAAATGAACAAAATTCTTTGTTAAGTATTAGTGATGTGTACATAAACAATATAAAGTTCAAAAAGTGGTTCGTTTAACACAACCGTTACATTACGCAGTATTAATTTCTCTTTAATCAACTATGTTGCCCTATACAGCCATTCAGTAATGCCATATTCACTGCAATTAGTATCTGGAGCCAGTTGTTGAGTTAGTTGCAAGGGACACAGTAGGGGTAAAAGGCGATTTGGCAGACTCACCAAACCTCACCCCACAGGAACTCCCCCCCCCCCCCCCGGCGGACCAACCCAACAGGACCTCACCCCCAGACTGCCCCACCCCTCAGGACCTCACCCCACGGTCCCCGAGACGTTGACTGGATGAGGGGGGAGGAGAGCATTTTGTCGATCTGGACGAGGGGTTTTTTTCGTCACCCACGGAACCCCGGCCCTCTGAAAATCGTCTATCTGGAGGAGGGTAAGAAATCATATTTTATCGATACGGACGAGGGGGTTTTTAGGCCCCCCCCACCTCCCCGGACCTCTGAAAATCATTGATCGGAATGAGGATGGGAAATTAGGTTTTGGCGATCTGAACGAGGGGGGGGGGTTTCGTAACCCCACGGGACCTCACCCCCACCCGCTTCACCATTAGTCTCCAATTTTGACAGCTTGACCACTAGTTGTCAAATTAACCACTTGACCACTAGCCTTTAATTTTGACAGCTTGACCACTAGTTGTCAAATTAACCACTTGACCACTAGCCTTTAATTTTGACCTGCTTGACCACTTGACCATTACTTGTCAAGTTGACCGCTTGACCACTAGTCTCCAATTTTAAACGCTTGACCACTAGTTGTCAATTTGACAGCTTGACCACTACTTGTCAAATTTACCGCTTGACCACTCGCCCCAATTTTTGTACAGCTTGACCACTTCTCGTCAATTTTGGTCGCTTGACCACTGGTTTCTCTTCAAGTCCACTGGTCCACTGGACCTTGCTGGGTGGTGTCCATGAGGCGGTATGCATTTGGACCCTACTGATAACTCCCAATTCACAAATTACTTAGAATTTACACACATTTCCGTAGAATTTACATGATCCCAACCCACGTAAGTCTCACCTCAATGGGGCTACCACCCCTCCTCCCAAAAAAGTAGTAAAAAAAGGTGTCAATATGAAAAAATTGCAATTTTGACTGAAATGTAGGGAACGGACGGTCAATGAGGGTGATGTGATTATTAAATTAACCCAAAACAAGAGACTGCTAGCTTTTACACATTGTGGAAAATGTGGTGTTAAAAAGTACTATTTCATTAAAGGACAGGTGCAAGGCTGGATTGTTAAATAATGTCATCAATGGTCTTCCTTTTGAAATGCATTTACCGGGGTACCATTATTGCGGGCCTGCGACAAAGCTAGAGAAGCGTCTAGCACGTGGGGATCCTGGTATCTTGACAAAGCATGTAAGCAACACAATCTTGCGTATAACAAGACTGGAGATTTAGAACAAAGATAGGTGGCAGATAGTGTGTTAGCGGCAGCTGCCAATCATGTGAGGCATGATTCGTGTAGTAATTGGAAAGAAAAGCTTGCTGCAATGCTGATAGAGAAGGCTTTGGATTTCAAAGTCAAATTTGGAATGGGCAGATACAGCAGTAGAAAAAAAAATTTAAATAGCCTACAATTGCACCACATCATTAACTCAAGAATTATACATTTCGTCGTATCCTTTCCATTTCACGAAAAATCTACATCTACTACCCTTTTTACAACTTTTTCTACTAGAAATAAATTGGGAACTTGGGTCTTTTGTAGTTCCAATTCGTAGAAAGCACCTTTAATCGGGAGTCCCATCCCTTTCTTGTAATATGGAGGCCTAAGTGACTGGGTTGGTTTTTAATACTTTTTTAATTGTAAAGAGTTCGTTGGACCATCCCTGTTCGTATTCATTGTCAAGTTTCCCTTTTACTTTCGATGCTTGCACAAGATCCTTGATTTAATACTTTGGCGCCCTCAATAGTTTCTTGGACCCGATGCGTCAAAGAATACGTTCATTAGCGACCGTGACATCTGAGGGCTTCATTTTAATACTTTGATGGTATCTGTGATTGAACTGTGTGAGTATTTTCTTCAAAATGTCTACCCACCGGTGGTTCCCTTGCCTCGTGAATTCATTCCACATCAATTCCTTCAATGATCTGTTGAAACGTTAACTCAGGGTCGATTTCATACCCGAGTATGTAGAACAAAGTTTTATTTTATGTTTCTTCATTAATTCTTGAAAGTTCTTATTGTAAAATTCTTTTCCTTGATCGACTCCTAGCCTTTTGGTGTACCTTAAAATTGAGTCGAAAACCACCGTAACATCTGGACCCGACTTTGACTTGATCGGCATGGCCCAAACGAACTTTGACATGACATTGATGACCGTAAGTAGAAATTTCTTGTCTTGGTATTCACAAGAAAATGCCGACATGTCAACCAAATCTGCCTCCGATCATTCCAGCTCAGCACATAGACGATCGTAAGTGGAAAATTTCGACGCGCTAGTGTGTGCAGCTCGTGAACCAACTTACACATGTCGCATATTTTTATTCATCGATAAATATGTTGCAATGAATAGCCACTTTTTATCTCGAAGTTATAACGTTTCGTTCTTCTAACTCGGACAGAATGTCAACAATTTCGTTTCGATGAGATTCACTACCAGCCAGCTTAGATGCATATAGCACCCTTATTCTGTCTCCTACCTGGATGGGATCGTCGTAGTGTCTGTATTCCACCCGCGTTGGCTGAACCCCTTTAGTCATTCCTTTCCCAGTTCTTTCCTTTTCATACCCTCCCAAATCGGTTTGATCATTTTCAAATATTTTTGCGAGCGATAACTTTTTGGTTTTTTCGTTAAAGGGTCATTGTTGTGGTAAATAGCATTAGTGTCTTTGAGGATGCTAGCGCAGGATGCTAAAACATCGGGCGAATAAAAACTATCTCGCAATTTTTTTAACAGCAGCAGAGTCCACAACTGTCTACGCCCCGTATGTTGCTTCCCAGCTATTATGACGTCGTTCTCATGTATTTTGACGGGCTTGTCCCCGATCTCCATTTCACGAGTCTCGAAGTTGTGACGCAGACCAAACGCAGGATCAATATCTTTCGTCTGAGTAAAGTAGAGATTTAAATAGTGGGTGGCAGTACTTCCTATTAATTCATCCAGTAGCAAACTGGCGAGGGTACGTTAGGTTCCAAGAAGAGGAATGGATGGTGGCATTGAAACTCATTGACTAGCAGAACACTGACAAAGCTTCTGCACCGGCGGAAGCTGGTGACTCTTCCACACTAGGAGAGGATTCTTCCAGTCTAGCAGGTGATGTCTGCTGCAGCTGATCTGCCTCGTAGAACCCAAATTCCTCCTCCTCTTCATCGGCAGGGTCATATTGTTCATACTTGGCAAGTTTCGGGGTAGCAGAAGGAATTTCTTCTTTTCTTTCTTCAGAACTTGAAGGAGGTGCTGTTTCGGTTTTTATCGACGTTATAGTTTTCAGAGGTTCAGTCACTGGCTTGAAAAACTGCTGTAACGCTTTTTCTTCGTTTTGTTTTCCCATATTTTGAGTCTTAAACTTTTTGGTAATTTCTTATGTAGGGCAACGACTTTTCACTTGTTCTCCATGGTATTCACGACCTCTTTTTTTTTCTTTCATACTTTAAATATGCGTTTGTAACGTCCCCGTTAATGTTCTCATTTTATCGACCGTAAGAAAGCTGAATGGACGTTTCCAACACGTTCTGCACATGTGTTTAAACTCGTCAAAGTTCATGTGTCCTCCAACATGATTTTCATAGATGTGTTTCAAGTTTAATTCGTTTTGTGGAACTAACAGTACAAAGTTGGAATTGTCACGAAGCACTTGTTTGGGAATCCTGGTGTAAGATTGGCTGCAGTAAAACTGGTTGGCATTGGAATGTCGTCCTTGGGTGAAATACCTCTCTTATATTTTGTTTATCCAGCAAAACATCGTCAAATATCAACGTTTAACGAATGATCGGATCAAGGTTTTCCAGTGGAGTCAAGTCTGATTGTGAGCTGTGGAAAAGGGCAATTTCTTTGCAGAGTTGCTTTTAGAGTTCGGTAAACACGGCTTGTAACGTGCGATATTTTGACTGACAAAGGGTGTTGATGTAAACGTACAGATTTTCATAAGCAACCCAACCGTCATTACATAAAAATTAAGCAAGAGATTAGTTTTCCCACAGTTTGCCGTCCTAACGATCAAGCAGCGTCTGTTAGACGGTAAAAAGGGGTGTTTAGCTTCATCAGACCCAAAATCGTAATTTATTACCGTCGCCATTTTTTATTGTGAAAAAAGGACCATGTCCGTCAACATATTTGGGCAGTCGGAGCATACTACATCTGGCCAACGCAGCCTAGGTTTTGATCTGACATCAGGTATCATTTCAATCTCCACGCCAGAACATTGACGAATGTTGCAGCGGCGGTCCAACCAACCAATGGCATCATATTTTCGCAACTGACATCTCTAAAGACTGATTTTCAACAAAAAGGAGTGACTTGATGGATTTGAAAGCAAACACCAAGATACTCGAGAATGTCAATTTTTCCGCTAAAAAGAGACGCATCAGAAAAGTAGCGGTTCTACGCCGTAGCCTCGATGCAGTTTACAAGAGTTATCTCGAAAATAACTTTAAGACTTTAAAGGGCGAACGAACAGCGTTTCTGGCACACGGGAAACACATATTGGGTGTCGCTCCACTAATCGATTCGTGGGATGTCGCAACCAAAGAATTTATCGAAAATTCGTGCTATAACATCGTATCATATCGCCTCGCGAGTTCCTTCACAGCTAGGTCAGACTGGTCTACCAATTTAGCTAAGACACACATAGTGATGGCTCCGATAGCCCTCCACAAAATTTTACTCTATTCTAACGATGCAACAGTATCTTTCAGAGTTTGGTGCATATTTGGTGATCATAGTTTTGAAGTTACTAAACCAGGAAGCAAACAGTCTAGCACAACTGTTTATAAAATGCCAAAGACAATTGATACAAATGGTAGAATACGAGTCCAAAACATGGATGCACTTGCGAAAGAGAATGTTTACTTTCAACTAGACTTTTACCTTAATTTTAAGGTTTAAAAAAATGGTTTTTGTAACCGTTTCTTTTATTTCGTTAGATCTAAGATTTGGGTAAACTTGAACCTTCTGGAAAGATGCAGCAGTACAAACAGGCATAAATGTCTGCAATA
>JAHWFP010218324.1:9320-33122 GCA_023313725.1 Lithobius niger
AGGTTTGGGGTAAACAGTTCTTAAATACCTCGTAATGATTCACCGTTTCCATTCCAAACTCAGGATATGTGCCATATCATACCTGGTATATCAGTACTTCATAATACAGTATTGGGTCGCACAACTTATCAGAGGGAGAGGTAATTTTCTTATGGGGGGGGGGGATCAAACGTGGGGGAAGAGAGGAGTAACTGCTTTGGTCTTGTACTTTAATGAAACAAATTGTACATACCAGAAAAAACACATCGTATCACATTACTGTGTGATTGAAAACAATCGAGAAATGAAAAATCATTAAGTAAACAGAAGATGGCTACTCAAAGTTTTACTGAGTATCATTGCATTTGCGGCTCTGCTGCAATTAACTGCAATACGCATCCGCAAAAGACCTCCCCTCCAGAACATTCTGTGACAAGCAACTCAAAAAGCTTCTTTGCTTGAAGAGTAGAAAACAAACACATTAAATCCCTCACTTATAATGGCGAGGATACCCGATTGATAATGTTTGGTGCTCTCCACAGAGATGTACGTACAGTAGTTGTTTTTTTTTGGAGGGGGGGGGGCAGAAACTTGGTAAACGATGTAACCTACTTGGTCTTTACACGTAATGAAAGAACGTACAGTACTACTTTCGATTGTTTTCAATCACACGATGTGTTTTTTCTACAATTTGTTTCATTAAAGTACAAGACCAAAGCAGTTACTCCTCTCTTCCCCCACGTTTGATCCCCCCCCCCCATAAGAAAATTACCTCTCCCTCTGATAAGTTGTGCGACCCAATACTGTATTATGAAGTACTGAAATACCAGGTATGATATGGCACATATCCTGAGTTTGGAATGGAAACGGTGAATCATTACGAGGTATTTAAGAACTGTTTACCCCAAACCTGGGGGGGGGGGGGCTGTAACTAAAGACTGGTGCATTTCCGGACCCATGTTTATAGGACTTTTTCTTCTTATCTTTGATCACACAGCGGACCCTCAAAATATTTGACACCAATTTCCGAACACCCTGTATATGTCCATGGTTGGATTCTTTACCTCCATAAAAACCTACGTTGTAAGGTAATAAAATAGTTCAAATTATAGCCATAGTTTTGCTAGAATGGGTCGCGATAAGTGATTTATTGTACAGCTCGAACGATACGCTGCCTCCTTGGATATAAAAACTATACAATGAATCACTAATCGCGACCCATTCTTGCAAAAGTACGGCTATAACTATTACTTTTTTCGATTTACAACCTTATTATAATACACGTTTTCCAGCGTAATAAATTTAGGAAAAGAAACGCTTTTTAGGCTTACAAATCGCATTGCTCCTTGCAGCTAGCTCAACGACTGGCTGCAGGCGCCAACTTCGTAGCAATTAGAACGTTTAATAAATACAGATGCAAACCTATTTACGTTGCCTTTTGGACTTATATGCCAGCGTATATAAGGAACGTAAATAATAATAATAATAATAATAATAATAATATGGCTTTCCATCTTTAATTAGGACGTTTATTACTTTTTAAGGGGGATGCGTTTTTTTTGGGGGGTTGTCATACATTAGGTCAGAATCTTGTCACTCTATGTTCCTACGAACTATTTATGTTCTTCTGATAAAACGAAAATGAACCAACGTAGAGACAATCAAGTGAGCAGAATAATGGCGCATCGCATTGTGTTCCCTTTCACACAAGCGTAATATGCTTTAAATACTGGAAACTGTTCACTATCTTGGTTTAGTCGCTATTTTGCAAATAATGACAAACTTGTAGGAAGTTCTTAAAATGTTACAAATGTACTTTAATAAACTTTTATTATTTTACAAGCATCATTTAACCCAGGGGACTCTGAACCACTTGCAAGCATGTGATATGGAGTGAACTGATATACCTGATAATGTGTAAATAAGGCAGTTGAATTCCAGTTTTCTGTTCTTCCACGTGCCATGTCGTTAAATCGTGCATCAAGCGAAGCAACATGAGCTAAGTCAACGTAAATTGTTCTTAGAAAGAGTGGTACTTCCTATCGATAGGTCATCGATATAATGAAGATAGGTGGGATGGGACCACGGTCGAACCTTAACATTTTCAGTTGGTAAACATCTACCTTTAAGCAATAAGTGCAAAATAATTGAAATAAATAAATTTAAATCAGTCTTCTGCCCCACTTTATCAATAATTTGCAAGTAGTTCATGGTCTAATTCAAGTTAGCAAAACATCAACTTAATGAAAACTCACACGCACGCATGGCAATCTTACTACAAAATTCAGTTATAATTACAACATTATAGAATGCGCTTCTTTATTTAATATTTTCTCTGTTTATTAAAAATAGGGCTTTTAATAAATTTTATTATAAGTCGCGTAGTTTTATTTCAATAACTAGGAAACTGAGCAATATTTTTACGATTAGTAATACACGATGAACAGAGTTTCATAAAAATAATGCCACAAAAATTACTTTCGCTGTATCATGAAATTATTATTGTGAAATTCATTATTACAATGCCTTGAAATGTGCGAAGACTCACTGTGGTAGTGCAACTGCCGGAAGACAGAAGCTCGTTGAAAATATTGCTTACAAAAAGGAAAATCTTCACCACTTTTTGACAACTTAGCAACCTACGGTCATAATTTCCTTCACAACATGGCGACCAGAAAAGGGTATGGTTGCTCCGTTTCATTAATGACAGCTAAAGTGGGTAACTACTGATGAGGGACATTGAAAAACAAACTAGTTAGCACCTTCAAAACCACAACCTGTTAAGTACGCCACAGTAAAGGTTTTTCTGAATAAATTTAGCTCGTATCATGAGCCTTGAAGGTTCCAAAATACTTGCCTTGAGAATTTTCAATATAAAAGCAAATAATTTCATGGGGGAAATTTAGAACTTCAGCTGGCAGGCATTTCAAATGCAGAAGGAAACATAAATGTTCCTCGTCCGTTGTTCTTTGATATAGGCAAAGCCAATCACTAAGGTTTGTCCTTGACCGGGCATGTCACGTAGATTGGTTTTTGGGTGGTGCTGACTAGCGACAACCTATTAGGGCCGGTTTATGCAATGGCTCGCCTTTGCATTCTTGCAGCTAGAAGCTAGAAATCATCTGAAATTCCAACATGGCGGCGGTATTAGCTATGTCGACTCGCAATGAAAACGCTGAATAATGAGAGTCCAGAAGCGACTGTGACAATTTCGTCAGGAGGAATTCTTTATCTTACTGTCACGGATTATAAGACTTGCAAGCATTTATTCAAACGACGTCGAATTTAGCTAACCTAAATAACGTTGTTACCATGGCAACGACAATTCGTCATCGCGATTAAATTCTAGCTGCGAGAATACAAAGGCGAGTCCTTGCGTAAACCAGCCTTTATTGCGGTGAACAAAACATTTTACAGTAAAAATAAAAGTATATAACCATCATTTACACCTTAACCCTGTTGAGACTCCCTAACCACAAAAGAAAACAAACAAATAATAATAATAATAATAATAAAACCAATAGAAATCTGTAGCAACAGAACAGTTACTCAGTAGAACTAAGGATTGCCAATTAATTATTGTGGCCAGAATAAAATACTCGCCGGTATTTTTGCAGAAACCTGAAGCTCCAAAATTAAGGCAGCAACCAATCCTATTTTTTTAAAAGTTGGTTAGTGAATCTTTTTTGTACCCGTTAGGGATTTGGCGATTGCCCGAATGGCTGTAAGCATTGCCGTCCCCCTCTCCCCCTCCCCCCGATTGTTGTGTCGTGTTTCTCCACGCACAGAACGACTTTCACAACGACATGCCGAAGTAAAGAAGCTGATTTGGGTCAACGCCAATCCGTTGCGGGCAAAAAAAAAAAAACCACAAAACCAATGTTGCCCTCGATTCAAAAAAGAAAAGAAAAAAAGAAAACGTAAATTTATTATTCCAGACATGGAAGCAGTTCAGCTTAGCGCAAGTAGTTCCGTTTTTGCCCCAAACCATTTGTGTCGTCTGGTTCAAAACATTGTTTGTAATTTTAACCAACATTCGGCTACTCTTTACAACTAAAAACGACTTCATAAATTCGGTGTACACTTGGTGTGAAATCCGGTTTTAATCCACGCAAATCCGGATGTCCGACTAAAATCCGTTCAAATCGACCAGATCTGGTACAAAATTAGGAGCAAAAATTAAAGAAATGGCGCTTTTAAATCTAGCTTAAATCCAACAAGGATTAAATCCACGTATATCCGAACAAATCTGGATAAACCCGACTTAAGTCCAAAAAATCCAACTATAGATTCAATAAATCCGACTTAAATTCGTACAAATCAAGAACAAATCCGACCAAGTTTGGTATAAAAATGGGATCAAAACTGAAAGAAAATGCGCTTTTAAATCCAGTTTAAATCCCACAAATTTCGATTAAATCCAAATAGTATATTGGACAAATCAGAAATCCGGTTTACGTTTTGTTTTTTCAAGTGGGTACCCCTTCGTCTAAAAAATGACTGATCCGTACCGTGTGTCGTACAAGTTTTATGTCGTTATGGTTCACTGACGTCGACAAACTTGAGAATTAAAAAAAAAACTATTTCAGTGGCGTATTGATCGCGGAAAAAATCGCATAATTCGCTATCGGCATGACTTTATAAATCCCCCCCTTTGTGAAAAGAACCTCAATATATTCTTCCGTTGTCAAAAAAAAAAAAAGTCAAAACACAAACTCAACTTATGTTTGTTTACCAATCTCTGCATAACAATGCAAAGAACGGCATGTTTTGTTTTTTTTTTCCTTTCCGAACTTCGACATTTCTGCCGAAGACATGCGGGCGCACAACTTTCGTCATCTTGTTTATCCTTGTAGTTTTACCAAACACAACTGCTCGCGGTGGCAGATACCGTCTTCTGCGAGGCATCTTTTCCACAGATGCGGCTTTTCTCACGAAAATCACTCACCAATCTCTTCCTCCTTCGTAGCGATTGTACGTTGCTGATATCTTCGGAAAGAATGATAGCTTGATGAGGTTCACGGAACCGGAAATGCTAGGAAGGACGTTTGCGGGAGGGAAGGGGAGAGGAGGTGGGGAGCGCGTCGGGGGGGCTTCGTGTTGTGAGCAACCCGTGTCGACTTGAATGCAACGTTAGCCGAAGAAGATATTCCATGCCACAATAGGCATCAATCTCTCTGGATCCGTCTCCTAGGTAGCAAGCAGTAACCTCATCCGCTTAGCAACAAGGAACGACGACGACGACGTTTCGTTTCCCGTAGCAACGATTTTGCTACCAACAACGTGGGTGGTCGCGTGTGTCGTGTGGTGTCCATGACGTCACGTTAGGCGAAGTCGTAGGTGCACTCCATCGTACCTTCTAGATCTTGGGTAGGGATGAGTTCTTCGATGGGACCCATGCCTTGTGCTGCCATCACCTCCCGTACCTAAAAACGAAAAATGTATAAAAATGGATCTTCACACGAGTACACTATATGAGCAACGACGATAACGCCCTACTAGTGAGCTAGCTTCAAAGGGCACTGGATGCGCGGAGGTAAAAAATAACGGCGTCTTTAAAGGGCAATTACATCCATTTTGACATGCATGCTTTACTTTTGGATCACTAACACAATAAGTAAACACGAAAACTGCGGTTAGAATATGTTACGTACGTCCGATACAACAATTTAATTATTGCATCGCCAAAACACGACACGGAGACCGCCATTGTTTTGCTGGCACGCTAGTGCAATATGTTAGTTTTAAGCCTAGTTCGTAAGTTTTAGGAGAGAGTGTATGGCTTCTAGACCTTTTATACTCTAATAAAATACAGTAATACAGAAATTAATAGCGACAGATGTCACTTTTCTATTTCGACTCGCAGCCGATTGAGATAGCTCTATTGCTGTGAGAGCTCAAGCGGCCGACGGCCTTAGCTGGCCGACAGTTGTAGTGGCCAGCTAAGGCCGTCAGACGCTCAAGCTCTCACAGCCAATAGAGCTATCTCAATCGGCTGCGAGTCGAAATCGAACAGTGACATCAGTCGGCATTATTTCTGCGCGTTCCAGCAAAACAATGGCGGTCTCCATGTCGTGTTTTGGTGATGTAATAATTAAATTGTTGTATCGGACGTACGTAACGTATTCTTACCGCAATTCTTGTGTTTAGTTTTTGTGTAAAATGATCCAAAAGTAAAGCATGCATGTCAAAATGGATGTATTAACCCTTTAATCAACCCTATGCTGTGAGAGTAGATTTCTGAGACCTAAAAAAACCATTTTTCGTCTAATCACTCACGCAGCGAAACATGTACTAAAGATGGGTTGCCACAAAACGAAAGTTTGCAGCTACTAGCACTATCTAGTGTTTTCTAGCGCTTACTCACAGCAAGGAAAGCACAAAGATATATCTTTTAACACAACAAATGCCACTAGATGGCGCCACGGTAGGTTCTTTGTATTCTATCGTGGCGCCATCTAGTGGCAGTAGTATCGTTAATCTTTTCAGCTCATTCACGAGGGCGTACCAAACTTTCACTCAATAATTAAGGAAGAACGCGGTTTGTTTATTGCGGTTAATAGAAATTTCTATGTGCATTCCTTTGTTTGCTGCTAGCAAGTGCTAGCCAAAACTCGATGGCGCTAGTTGATGTGGACCATCATTTGGCGACAACCCGACTTTAAGATTATCGGAAAGGAAAAGGTTCCACTTGCTGGAAATTGTAGCAGCCGCCAGTAAATCCCCAAAATTGAACAGTTTACGGTCCAAGAAACCGCTCTTATAGCATTGGCTTCACAAACTAAACGAATGTTTTTACCTTCGAGTGCCCTTTTAGCTCGCTCAACGATCGGCTCCAGGGCGGGTTTACGCAACATCTCGCCTTTTCAATCTCGCAGCCAAAAGCTAGAAATCATCTGAAATTCCAACATGGCGGCAGTTTCAGCTATGTCGACTCGCAACGAAAACATTCAATAATGTGAGTTCAGAAGTGACTGACGAAATTACATCCAGAGGAATTCTTTATCTCATCATCTCGGATTATAAGACTTAATAAAGCATTGCTCAAACGACGACGGACTTAGCTAATCCAGGAAGCGTTGTTACCATGGCAACGACAACTTTGCCACTGCGATTAAATTCTAAGCTGCGAGAATGCAAAAGCGAGTCGTTGCGTAAATGCGCCCTTAGCCTCGTATGCAGTATGACGTTATTATCGCTGTTCCATAGTTCACTTCGAACGAGTACACTTATTGTGTGCGCGGCTGATCTTGAGTCCTGCGGGTATTTTATGATCGGCTACGTCTTCCTGGTGGGGCCGGCTTTAATCGACGGCCGCCATTGTTTTTGTAACTATTTTGGATATCAACAAGGCACTCTGCTACCAAAAAACATACAATCGATTATTTGTGGTCTTTCTGGGGCGACCTCAAGATACGCTGCGGACACTATAAAACACTTCAAACGATAACGTATAGATGGGGGGGGGGGGGCGCCAATACCCAAAATGAGTATGGGGGGAGTGCAAAGTTTTTCACGTAACCCCCCATAACCACGAACCTTAATAAAATTATTTCTTAAACTATTGGAAATGGTGTATGAACTGCACACCACGTAAATCGTTCTTTATGCGTTTATGTTCGCGTTCAAAGGGGTCAAGTATTAAAATATATATCTTCAGAATTTGCCCGTTACTTTCAGCCTGGCGCGCTTCAAAAAAGCCATTAACTTGTAAGATAATTCTGAAAAAAAAATAGGTAGAATGCGGTAATAGTTCGGCTTCACGGTTAGCACGCATGTGCTGAGGTGAAGCCATGCATACGAGACTCATGTTTTCCAAGCTGACATTACGGAGCTGATGACCATCAGTGACGAGCTCCAGTCATTCTCCCGTGTTCCACATACCGCCGTCGTATTGTGAAAAAACACCAAGAACTAATTTCAAAGAAATAAGCATAAGCTAAACTATGTAAATTAAACTTAAATAAATCTATTTGAGCTTTTATTTCCCGTACAGTTTACAGAAAAGCATTGACAAAAGAAGAACCTCACACGTGTGGATGGGAAGCACAAGAAGCAATGATAAAAATGACGATAGATGGCACCACCATGGGACCTTAATGTATTCCGTTGGTGAACATCTACCTTTAAAAAAGGTTTCATTAAACTGAGTGTGCGTTACAAGAAATTAAACCCAGTTTCAAACTAGCTAAACCGAACACTTTTTTGAATGGAGCCACGATGACCCTTATAGTGTCCGCGGCCTATCTTGAGTTCGCCCCAGAACGAACACAGATAATAGATTGTATATATTTGGTAGCAGAGTGCCTTGTTGATATCCAAGATGGTTACAAACACAATGGCGGCCGTTGATTAAAAGCCGCTCCCTCCAGGAAAACGTAGCCGCTCATAAAATACCTGCAGGACTCAAGATGCGCTGCGCACACAATAATGTGTGATGCACGTGGCTAAACAAAAAGTGCACACGGATACCAGTTGTCCTGAAGTCATAAATTTCCAATGGCCGTTTTTAATGAAATGTCATAAATTTGTCATAAAATTCCGTTATATGTCATAAAATAAAAATAACAGAAATTTTGTGCAGAATTAGTAGCTGAAGAAGCACTGAGGAAGATAGAACCCAGCAGAAAAGAAGGGCCAAACTTGATGAAGAATTAGCAGGAATAGACGTTCGAATTGAAGCCCAAACAATGGCTGTGAATGTTGCTGAAGAACTAACAATCCAAATAACGAAAAATGGCTGGAAATAACACCAAAAAAGAACCTCGTCAAGACTGATTGATTGATTGGAGTCATGGCCCTAAGCCGTACGCCTCGTAAAGCGAAAACCACAGTGATAAAGCAAGTTTCAGGACCTATTGCAAGAAAGAGACTGCTGTATTGTTTCAGGTCACCACAATATTTTCAAACGCAACTAGCCTAGTTTAGAAGTAAGGCCGCCCGCGCACTGAGCAACTTGGCCGCGCGGCCAGAGAATGCTTACCGTTTATGTAAAACCACGCACTAATCATTCTCATTGGCTGCAGCAACCTGGCCGCGCGGTCAAGTCGCTCAGTGCGCGGGCGGCCTAAACTGTGTTGCGTATTGCGTTATTGTGTATATGAAGACAAACAGCCAAGTTATGCACCAAATTAAGCACAAATTATGCACCAAACACACTACGTTCAGTGCGTTACAACTGGCAATAACGAAAATAAAGGGTGGTTTTATCATAAAATTGTCATAAATTTGGATCTATTTTGTCATCTAGACACACGCCAGTGTGTCGCCGCCAAGTAACAGTAGATAATCCGATTGTAGACATCCGATTGTTAAAAAATGATTATTGATGAAAAAAAATGGCGGCCGCACTATACTTTGTTCCACATTATGTTTTCAGAAAACTGACTGTATGACGCCACGTTTTCTTCTACTACGAGTGCAAAAAATCCGTAAATATCCCATTCGTAGGCTCTAGCAATAACTGAACAATCTACAAGTGTGATATCCACATGTTTTTGCACTCTTAGTGTTGTCAAACGAGTTGTCATCCAGTCAGTTTTCTGAAAACATAATGTGGAACAAACTATAGCAGACTGTGTCTTTTAACTGAAACCAACTTATACCTGATTTGAGCATACTGGTGGTAGAAATCTTTGCAAATCGTTTGAATCAGGTGTCTTGGGTCCAGTAACGAAGAAAAAGTCCACACGAAAATGCGGGAACGTGTCCTTCATGGAGAAAAAGTGTCCTCAATAACGTTGAATTTGTGTTACTGGTAACTAGTAACTAGTCCGCAGGCTCCAATGTTAATTCTCATAGGGTATAATGACACGACTACAGCTGATTAGGGAAAGTTGGCAGCTCTAAATTTCGGCAGACAGGTAAAACGTCATATGGGGAAGCGATTTTTTCTAAAATGGGGGTTGAATCTTGAAGCACGTGGCCCTGAAGTGGCTCGTAAGTGCAAAATTATTGTTGTAATAATTGTTTGTATTGTCATCCAACAGTAGATTATAACATGCTTAAGTGTTACACGCTTATCGTTTCAGTAACTAATTTTCAGAATTCATTGTTGTTGCAAATAGGTGGTGGTGTTGTGCCTTTGTTGTTATTGGTCTTGACAGTGTAGGTTTTGTTCGTGGGTTGCCTTGGTGTAGTGTGTTTTGTAGCTTTGGGGAGCATGGCATTAAGCCAGGGCCTCATTAAATGCAGAATGGAATTGTTCACTAAGAGACGGAGTATCTTTTATTGCAAAGGTTTGGTTGGTTTTTTTGTTACGGTACACGAATCCAAACTAAATTATGTGCCCCAAGACGATAAAAGGGACAATTATGTGTTCGTGAACACCATGGTAACTAAGTGATTGAATGATTAACGTTAACCGAGGTAGGGCCAAGTGAGGAGGGATGCGCTGATTGAGTGAACGAAGCGAACGAAATCACCGTCAAACCGGCTCAATTTCGCTGACGTAACGGCTAATTGGGCCATGGCAAATGTGAAAATTATGAATGAGCAAATTTATAGACATAAAATTCTTCCAGACACAAAAGGTAGAGGGGACGATTAAACAGTCTGATCCTTCATTCGTTCAGAGTCCTATGAAAGCTGTGATATCCACCCAAAACCAAAACTGGTATAAGAGAAGCCGCCAAGTTTAAAAAAAGGGTCGGTTTTCCAAAGTAGTGATATCATTCAACCACGGAAAGGCCGCCAAGGTTAATCCTGTTAGCCAAGTTAATCGTACCTAATAATACTTTGGGCGTTAAACGAAAACTTGAAAATTGCTACCGCCAGTAGAAATGTTCTAGTTTTCATTTAACTTTCGAACTATTAGTACGTGCGATTAACTTAGCTAACAGGATTAACCTTGGCAGCCTTTCCCGGGTTGAATGATATCACTACTTTGGAAAACCGACCCTTTTTTAAAACTTGGCGGCTTCTCTTATGCGAGTTTTGGTTTTGGTTGGATAAAATAAAAAATAAAAAATTGTTAAATTGTTACTTAAGTAAGTAAGCTGTTCTGCAACGCGACGACGTTTGCCAAAAAAAAAAAAAGCAATAGATGCTGATATTTTTTAAAGATTTATACTGATTCCTCTTCCAACATTCTGACTATCCTATGTTTCAAATTCCTAACAAAAAAAAAAAAAAGGATGGGGCAAGAATAAGTAAAATATTTCTAAATTGGCTAGAGAAATTGTTGAGCTGTCATTAGGTTCATTGGGTTAATTCCAAATGAACCGAAGCAATGGAGCACGAAATATCTAGGAAAGTAAAGGCTTCTAGTAATTTAAACTTTCGCCAAAAAAAATAAAAGTTCCTCTAAAAATCATCGCCCGGTTAAAACCACGATAAGTTTAAGGATCGAGCAGCAGCGGGGCCGCAAACCGACGATTAGGGAAATGTCAAACCTTCTTTAATAGATACGTTGAGTGCGTATTTAAAGACATCTCAAAAATTAAAACTAAATTTTCATTTAACGATCGCCGACGCGCTCATACCGCTGTCTTCCTCTCTTTTATTTTTATTTTTTTAAATGAACGATAAAGACCTTTTGATTCGTTTTTGGTCGACATTGCCGCACCAGGCCTTACCTGTAATCCTGGCCCGACATTAATGATGGAGCGCTCTCCGCTCAATAATTAATGGCGCTATAAACCGAACCGCCATTGCGAACGAGCGGCTGGTATCGACAGCTGAAAAGCTCAACGTGGTTCGGCTTAGCGGCTGCCCCCCCCCCCCCCCCCCCAAGTCACCAGCACTCCTCCAAACCCTACAATCCTTCCCCCCCCCTCTCCATTTCGAGTGCATTGGTTCAATTTTCTCTGTGGTATCGCCAACACTTACTTCTTCGACTTTTTTGAAAACCCTCAGAAAATTGAGGCCTGCCAACTGCTTAAGGTCTTGCGTCGACCACCCTCTGTTGGCCAACTCCGTCAGAAGATCTGGGTATTTGGACACGTCTTCTAAGCCTACGGGAACCCTTAAAATAAAAGAAAATAGCGCCGATTTATTTCAGGATTTGTTAATAAACATGAAATGGTTTCGCCAAGAGAGAAGAGAACTGGCGCAGAGCATTGTTAAGAGTATTGTTAAGAGTATTGAACATGTCTTGTTCTGAGCCTGCATTTTACGAATGACATAGCCATAGGGCCGGATTAACAATGAGGCAAATGAGGCAGCTGCCTCGGGCCCCAAGCATTCTAGGGGCGCCCACGGCTGAGCAACATTTTTTTGTTTCCAAATGGTGATGTGGTGGTTACATCACGTTTTATTTATGTCTGGCTTCGCTCTGGTCGAGTAACTTAATTCATTACTAAGCATTTACCTTTAAATTCCAACAAAGAAATGATTCGGTCTCCGTTCAAAACGAACATAAAAAAAAATCTTTTTGGTTTTATTACTGCGTAATCGTAAACTAGTGGAGAGCTGAGTTCGGTTTCCATTTTCGACTTAGCAACGAAATTAGAGGGGAGGGGGGGATGAACACATTCCGATGTCTCGGAATGTGTTAATCCGGCCCAGCACAGCCAAAGTACTGAAAAAAGCATGGGGGCCTACACATCACATGAATTATAAAAGGGCCCGTAAAGATAGCTCAGTTGCAGTAACGTGCAAAAACCTCCAAGAGGGCAGGGGCAACTTTCAGTAAAAGGGCGCGCTAAGGTTTTTTTTTCCTCGGGATTTTTTTCAGATTGTCACTCTTTTTTGCCCTTTTCTGCTCCTTTCTTTGCCTTCCTGGCAATCTTCTTGCATTTTTTAGTCCGCCAGGCTCTTTCTCCTCGCTGAAGCACTATCATTTATTGGTCCAGAAAAGCAAAATAGAGCATGTTTATTTTCAAAAAGGTATTTTTCCAAAAAGGGCAGGGGCAACCCCCCCTCTCCCCTGTGCGCATCACTGCTCAGTTGGAAGTCGCGTTTGTGCAGCTGGAAAGCACCAAAACATTCCAAAACATTCACCAAGTTAATCGCACCGAATAACACTTTGGACGTTAAATGATAACTTGAACATTGCTACCGAAAGTAGCAATGTTTTAATTTTCATTTAACCTTCGAACTATTGGTCGGTGCGATTAACTTGGTGAATGTTTTTGGTGTGTGGATATCACTCCTTTGAAGGGCCGAACCATTCGAACTTGGCGAGACTTTTACGAGTTTTGGTTTTTGATATGATCTCATCGTCGGGTTAGAAAATCCGTGAAGGGTTATTACCACTCCTTGACTAAAAAAAAAAAAAAACAAGAAAAAACAATCTAAATAGGCCTAAACTAAAAGAAACTAACTTATAGTGCTCAGTTGTTTCTGTTTTACAAACTAATGTAATACAACGGAGGTTTTACTGGAAATATAATTAATCAGAGATCATTAATTTTACCAAAGTGATGATTTTCTTCAGGCTGTTCAAGAAACGATTTACAATTATATTTTCATTAAGGAGCTCACAATCAATACTTACACTAATGAGCAAAACCATAAAACAACCAAAAGTAGTATTATCATACAAAAACCCCATAAGGGTAAATGGACCCATCAAGTTTTCGCCATAGAAAGTAGTGCTATCAGAGAAAATGGCTACCAGCGAGTTTTCCGTCCCAACCGTAATCACTCAATCTTAACTAAGATTGAGTGATCACGGTTAATCATTAATGCTCACGGTTCGGACCACAAACTTGGTGGCAGCCATATTTGATTTGATATCACTACATTCTATGGCGGAAACTTGACGCTTTTACCCTTATGGGGGTTTTGTAGGATTTAAGGTACGAGTCGAATTTTTATTGTTAATCAGTAGTGTGCACGGACCCCGAGAAGGCAGGGCCATCTTTTAGGAAACGGCACAGGAAGTTTTAGTTTTCGTTTTTTTTTTTTGCTGTTTTTTTTTTCAATTTTTCTGCCTTCTTATTTTACCCTTTTTTGCCCTTTCAGGCGTTTTTTGGCCTTTGGGGCCCTTCTCAGACACCGTCGTAACAAATGTCGGCACAAACGTTTTTTTTTTTTTTACGAAAAGGGCACTTTGCGAATAAGGCAGGGGCATTGCCGCCCCCCCCCCCCCTCCTGTACATGCTACTGTTTTAATAGGCCTGCCTACGTCCAGCAATTTGCTACAATGATCTCTACCTGAATAATAGCTTATTATAGTGGCCAGGGGAACATTGGATTGTAGCATGTAAAAGAACAGAGTAGTTTCCGATGGGATTTACCTAGCAAAATTGTACCTCTCTCCTTCTGGTGCCATGGCTAAGGCCAGGTGCGCGTCAAAAGCTAAAGCTTAACGCTAAAGCTCTGTTACTGGCAGTACCAAACTGTCTCCAGCAGAGCGGACGTTTCGTTTACTACTGTTTGGTGGCTTTGGAAGGACCTGATGATTCAGTTAGATATCTGCCAGCCTACGAGCGAATACAAAGTTCGAATTCAGGTCCCACGTTAAAAAGGGCAGGTAGTCTCTGCTTCGTAGTGAAGCCTAACAACCAAGACGAGGCAAATGCTATTGACCGTGTTAGCCATGGTAAGGCTTCGCCCCAAAATACAGACTACCGGCCCTCGCTAAGTGCAGACCTTGTAGCAAAATGCTGGTCTTGGGAATGGACCTATGAATTACGGGTAAAAAGATGAGGGAATCACGTGATTTGTTCAAATGCCAGTGATCACAAAATCAAATTCTATTCTTTTAATCCTCTTTCTTCAACCACTCCTGGTGAAAGCAAGTTGTCAGCTTACCTGTTAATACCATCGAAATCTCCACCGATTCCAACGTGATTAATTCCCGCTATTTTCCGGATATGTTCGATGTGATCTGAAATAGCACAAGAGGGATTTTATTTATGTAACACGCATTTTACGTCTATCTCATTAGTTTACTTCAATCTTAGAGACAAAGCATAATTGATATTCTATATTGATACACTGAATGACTGAATATATATTGGGGCATACGTCCGCCCTAGCAACACAGAATTAAGCATCAACCAACATAAACACAAGATATTGCTACTTGCACAGAGTACTAGCACTGCTTATACATGTGGTAAAGAGCACAACCACCCTTGTCCTACACAGTCCCAATCTACAACCATCCCTAACGCACAAATAGCATAACTTGAGTGAATGATTTTTCATAGCTGGGTTTGTGTCCTTACTTAGAATATGGAACGACTCTTACCATCAGTATTAATTTATGCTTGGGGGGGGGGGGAAACCTTCTTTTGATTTCGATTACTCTTTACAAGTATTTATGAGCCAAAAATTTAATTTTATCCAGGTCGAAAAAAATTGTTACACCATGTTGAGTCACATATTCTACGTAATTTAGTAAAGTGAGGAATTGGGACGGGGAATAGAAACCCCCTTCTTCACATTAGAAAGATAGTTTTGCTGTTTTCAACTTACTGTAATGTGTTTTTTTTTTCAAATGACATTCGAGTAAACTAAAACTATGTGTTCGTCTTTTCCCCAACTCTGTCCAAACCATATTCCTCACAACCAAAAGGAAAATTGCCTAAGCCTTACAGGAAAAGGTAGTTGCAAAAGTTTTCCGTGTTAAATTGGCTACCATTTTTTACTTTACAGAATTTCCATATGACAAGACGTGTTTGATCTGACTTTTTATTCGTCACGTGACCTTCAAAATTGCAGGTAGAACGGAATAAAAGCCCATTCGCAAGCGTTTTCTTTTTTTTTTTGTCCGTCGAGAATTTCTCTTCCTGCAAACGGTGGAACGCCAATCTCTCCTAACCTACGACAAAGTGAGCGTTTGGAGGTATTGTAAAAGGGTCTTTTGGACGCTAGTTGATCCGATTTTTACGTTCTTTTCTGGATCCGAGTCAAGAGTGATCTATTTGTGTCAATAACGCCCTTTTACGGCACGTGCTTGCCTTTTCTAACACCGCTTTCTTCGCTCCAGTCCGAAGAAGAACTCGGTGAAAGGTGGATACGTGCAAGGTTCTCCATTACTAGAAAAAAAACAGGGCACGATGCCTTCCTATCTCAAAGGTTAAAAAAGGCAGCTGCGCGTGATTTCCTGCTATAGTACGAAACGTGTAGAGCAGAGAAGCCAAAAGTGCACGAAATCAAACTGTAATCGACGTTTCGAGCTGACTCCAGCTCATTTTCAAGGGAACAAAACATTCACTTAAAATTGCATAAAGGTACAAACATCAAAAGGCAGGCGAAACTGCCAAAGTCAAAACCACGTTCCAACAAAGTAAAAAGAAAATTCAAAATATTAAAAATGTATAAAAATTTAAAAGCAGGCAAAGGAGGGTGACCTCTTTGTGTGGAAAGCTTCTTCTTGTGCTTTCAGCACAAAGAAGTCACTCTCCTCTTCCTGCTTTTTAAATTTTTAAAATTTTGAATTTTCTGTTTACTTTGTTCGAATGTGGTTTTGACTTAGGCAGTTTTGCCTGCCTTTTGCTGTTTGCACCTGTATGCAATTTTAAGCGTATTGTGGTTTTTTATTCCCTTGGTAATGAGCTGGAGTCAGCTCGAAACGTTTTTATTCGTGTACCTTCACGGCTGTGAGTATGGGATACGAGCTCTAATGTTTTTTTTTTTCTAAACGGTAAAGCCGTTTTTTGTTCAGTTAATTGTTTGATTTTGTGCACTTTGGGCTTCTCTGCTCTACACACTCAGTTCCAGTGCTTACATTTTCCTTAAAGGGATATACCTCCCAGCGCCATTTTTCTCGATCCTCCACATCAAGTACGGCCCCAAAGGTCTATTTACTTACCGTTAGTGTTTCCCTTGCTGAAAAACCGTTTTGAAATGTGGCGTCTGGGAGATTTTCTGTTTAATATTGTAAACTATATTTAAGAACGACCCGTCACTAAATGATGCATTGCGCGCGTACAATAATCATGACGTTTCATCTCTGTGTGTAGATCTACTAATTTTCTAATAATTACCATGAGATCTAAAATCTAACAGACTAACGCGATAAAAATTAAAATTAATCATTCCAATAGATCGGCGAAGCAAAATTATAAGACACTAGCCTAGAAAATTATAAATTGTGATTTTAAAATACGAGAATTATTTCGGTTTGTGACAACACAATCGTTGACTTGATTCTGTCTCGTGTACTATTGACAAAGCCAACCGAGACAGCAGCTATGCGAGGAACGCAGCTACCACCCCAGCCGACCTTGGCACTGTAATTGCTCGGATGACGATCTGCGCGTAGCTGCAATTTGGCACGAGGAATGTTATAAGGAAGGCCAGGTGTCCCTTTAATAGTACGAAACTATCACACATGGTGCGTGAAAAATTAACCATACTATGGCGCAGCTCAAAAACCAGAGCAACTTTGCATCAGTCTGTGTTGCTGGATGCCAAATCAAATAAGGTATTGCTCTACTATTATAGTCCAACCAAACAAAACGAAGGGCATGTACCGTAAACTTTTATGCGATTAATTAGTCCAAAAATAAAGTTTCGGCTAAACGTCTTTATAAGGGATAAATGTAGTAGCCTACATCGCGGTGTGTATGTTTGTTCAGCTCAGATCACACCAATTGAAAGAGGCTCCTAATGCTCGCATGTGGTGTGAGGGCATCAGCTAAATTACAGAGCAAATTATAGTAGCAAGCACAATTATAGCAAAACTAAAGCACATACAATTATAGCAGCAAAAAATGATAGTAACAAAACCACGATATAAAAATACAAAATATTAATTAGATCGAAAAGAAAAAACAGCATACAGTATTCCTTCTCAAGAAAAAACTCCAGGAAAACAATACGAACACGGTTTTGTCTAATACTTAACAATAAAACACCAAAAAAAAAAAAACATGCATGTGTAAAACAGCAAAATTTACCAGAAATAGAACAAGACGATCAGCTCACAATGCTCAATACATTTTCGAAGCTACCTCTGTTCAGATTAATCAACCACCAAACCAGTGGCATAACTTCTAATTATAGGCTTTTGAAGACTTATTCGGCAAATAAGGCTAGTCACTTTTTGCATTTACAGGTTTGAATTTTTTAGACTCAAAAACAGAAAAACAGCTTGAAAGCCGTTGTCCACAGAGTTCAATTCAAATTTAAGATAGAACTTAAACAATAGCATTTAGGTGCAATTATTTACCACTGCATTTTGAGGTTGAGGACGCAACTTTCATCTTAGCTCAATTCAGTTTAACTAAACGCAGTTCTTTTTGTGTTCACAACTGTTCAAAAAGTAAAGGAATGCAACGGACAATTACTCTTTGATGGACTAGAATGCCTCTTTAATTTTAAGATGAAGCTCAGACGCATTAAGAGTAAGATAAATAGCAAGATAAAATCAGTCAAGATAAATAATAAGACAATTACGAACTCCATATTTTGCTTAAAATTACCACCATTTCTAACAAAGTATCGGGAGTGTTTAAATAATAAGTATTTAATTATGAAAAACTGGTAGGTTTACATTATTAATTTTGTTATACGCACATTGCAGTCAGCAAAATTGATTTTATACAAACGTTTCCAACGGCAGAAAATCACGGAAAATAGCAGAAATGCGTCAGCTTCCAGAGCTCTGCCCCGGACCCTGCTGGAAAAGCTCACGGCGCTCCTCCAGACCCCTTAGCTGTTATTAGTGTTTCCTCTCCACACCATTCGGCTAAATTGCTAGTGTTGCCCCTTCAGTACAAACGTCTAGCTCCTAGTTAACGCCATTGACCCAAACATATGTTACTGAAATGTATCCAAATTAGTAGTTTCTTTAATTTTTTAAGAGGGAAGGTGTTGTGAAATTTGCTACCAAGGTAGAAATTGGATTGTGTAGGTCATTTTTTTTCCAAATTTTTGGTAAACAACTCTTGGTTGCGATCCATTCCTCAGAGATGGGAATCCGTTTACAGATTATTGTCGGGGCAGGGGAAGAGGTCGTAAACCCTCACACCTTTACTCAGATCGCAGAAGTTGCTGCTTCCGAGCTATTTCTCAGGTGGCTTTGGGTAAAGTAGTCGATAGTCTTCATATCTGATAACAGATGGAGCTACACATTCTGAGACGTTGCTGTTGTTTCTTCAGATGATGATACCTGGTGGGCGCGAACTGTATATATCAGTTTCGCGAATGCAGGGGTATATCCGATCATTTTAGTTCTGTGGTATAGGCGACCATTATGACAACCAACCGTGACGCAGGAAATAGCAGCCGACCTGACGTGGCGACATCCAGCGTCAAGCAACTACGATGAAACCGCTGCATGAACTCCAGAGACAGAATGAGAATTTTTCTTGGGTGTGATGGGGGATGGTGGGCGTCCACCCCCCCCCCCCGCCTCCAAAGAAAATCGACCGTGATTATATTGCTGGCCTGAATGGTTAGACATATTAAGTAGACTTGTATTACTGGAACCTATGTCGCTTTTTTATTATTCATTTAATAATAAGATCGTAAAATCGGAGCATTGGTTTTGATGGCTTCTAGTGTACTACCATGAATTGTGACCTCCGTTCTTCAACTGTCGCTTTACTTGTCCTAACCACTGTTACCCACTATGAGCTGTGGGCCATCTATTTAGTCACATTTCACACAAAAAAGTACAATTGCTTGCCATGATTTAATGCAAAAGGGTCGAATGACACATAACGCTGGGAGGTTGGGGGGGGGGGGGGAGCCCGTTTACGACCGGCAACTGGGACGACATTAAAATTTCTATTTGCTTCAATACTATATTGCACAAGATGGCACCAGACACGCATTTAACAACAAGCCAAATTAACATGAACTGTACATAGTAGGTTGTAGTTTTAGTCTTAGTCTTCTGCAAAGCCGAAAAGGCTGGGAAAGCTATAGCAACGACTTTGTGCGTCCGTCCCCTCGCCTTTTTCAGTGGCAGTCAAGTGAACTTTAAAAAACACGGCAAATTAAAACAACGTTTCTTCCTTATAACTAAAGGCTTTCTCGAGGCAACTCAATGAAGTAATAGTATTTGATCGTCACATTTAACCACTACAAGAAGACACGCAACCGCAAAAAACAAAAGGAGTTCGTTAACGACACACATTAGCTTCATTAAAAAAAACTCGGCACGTGTTGTATAAATGAATAGGCCTACCCTCGAACCCAGTTCTCCGTTGGATGCAACTTACGAAATTAAAACGGCGTGTAAGAATTAGGCCTAAAAGCTAACACAATATTAATCAGCAATCATAATGGTAACTACTTTTAGATTGTTTAATAGAGATCGCTGTTGCAGTGCGTGATAGTGCATCAGCTTTTTAGTTGAAAAAGGGGCGGAAGTGGTGTTGAAAGTGTATAGAAGACCCGTTGCGACTAAGTAGTCGGAAAGTAACTCCTTGGACGTAGCACATCACAACTTCTTACAACTTTTTGTAGTGTGTATCACACGTTGTTAAGGTGGCTGTGAGGGAGGTGGGGGGTGTTAAACAATATTGCTTCTAAGTTGACAAAGGACGGGAATGGGGTTGCCCAAGGCAGTGTTCTGGACCCTGACGATATTGCTGACAACACAAGTCAGCTATCTGTCTTGACTCAAGACTCGTGAGTCACGGAAAGGAGGCCACGAAAAGTGATGCAGGAAGATCTCGATGCTTTCAGTATATCGGAAAGAAAAACTGCAATCTTAGTCTCAACAAGAGTCACGTTTTAGACAAGGATGTGCCCAAGACGCAACTCGTTTTTGGAGTATGTTCAATGGGAAGACGTTAGAAGACGGAATCGGCATAAAAGAGTCGTCTCCAACACAATTCTACGCCTGTTCCACCGCTTGTACAGAGTTCTGACCCCCAAGGAACGAGTTGCCGAACTAGTGACAGTTTTCACTTTTACAGAAATCGTAAATTAAAAACACGTTGTGATGGTTTTTATCTAATAAATATATTCGAAAAATAAGACTCGTTCTGCGACTAGTCCAAGCATGGGTCAATTCGCAAGCGTTTAAATGATCTTGATGCGAGGACCGCGCCTTGTTTCACAAGCCAAGGCCGACTGAGATGGAAATTGCCTATCTTGCCTCCCAGCTCCACGCCTGTGCTCGTGCGCGTATGACAGGAAGTTAATGACTGTTAGTAGTGATTTAGTAAATAAGATTTTGGCGATGTACGCACATCCGCTGGCCTGGTGTCAGAAAGCTAACGCTGCAGCTTCTCTACCGGACGGCCTTGTAAAAGCGGTGGAACATAAACAACATACAGTACCTTCCTAAACTACCGAACAGAGTGAACAGAACGCACCACTGTTAGAGGCAGTTTGGCTCCAAACTTGACGTCGCGCGTGCGCAGTGATGTTGCGTCAGTCGTTTAGTAGCTTCCGAAACTGCAATCACAGCTCAGCAAAATCAACAAGCTCAACAAAGCACTCGTTACGTCATACCGTTAACGTGACCAGACGTGGCTAATTGATTGGACCAGGCTAGGCTAATGGTTGTAACCAGGCGCGAGCAATGCCAAATTGCAAACCATGTCGGGGAGGTGCTTTCGAGTGGTTGCCAATGGTGGAGCTTTTGAGCATGCGCGAGGTACGGAAACAGATTCATCGCTGACGATGTTTGACGTAAGCAAGCCACATCAACACGGCTATAGTAGGGAATGAGCTGAACTGTCACCAACAGTGGTGCGTTCGGTTCGTTCTATTCGGTGCTTTAGGAAGGTACTGGTAGATTAGCGCCGGATTGTGGACTACAATAAGACTTCTGGTGCGGACATTTTGTCTTAGGACGAGTGCATCGGAGGTGCCCATCGGAAACTAAGACGAACAGTAAGATGAATCGCATGATCCACTTGTAGACTTTCACAGTATTCTCATCCCAGATCGATCACACATAGGAATAACATGGTGCTTTCCGGGCTACGGAATTTTCACACGAGCAGTGTCTAAAAAACCTCGACCTTTTTAAGCCACCAAGGGTAGCCGCACACCAAAGTCGACAGAATGTAGCACGACAGGACATTTTGTCGAAATCTGTCTCAGCATGACGTAGACGTCTACAAAACCATAGGAATGAGCTGAGCACCACACACCGGACCGGATGCGACGTTGTCGCGAGACGTCTTTAGGCGCTTCACGACAACGAAGCGAAGCTCCTCCTAGTTTCGTGTGACGGGGTCTCTTCACGAGATGCGACGTCTCGCAATGTTTAGTCTTGCAACGACGTTTTATCGACTTTGGTGTGCGGCCACCCTTAGTGGCCTTTAAAAGTGTACTTTTCACTAAAGTCACACCAGCACTGATCTTATCAGCTTGAATTACGTCCTTGCTGGTGTCCTAACTTATCAGAACGAAATTTCCGTGATACTATTATTACGTTTTCAAGATTGTTAGCGCTTAAACACTACCTATTATCGACTATAATCCTGGACTGCTTCCATGAAATCGATAATTTGCGTATTTTAGCACGAAACTCCTTTCCAGATTTAATTTCCCGAAACCAAAGGTCGAGTGAAATTTGTTGGAAAGGAGTTGAGTGCTAAAATGCACAAATTATACATTTCATAGAAGAACGAGTGGGATTCGGTTTGAGAATTTTTGTTTTCTTTCCGCAAAACGATTCTCCGAAGTAATTTCGTTTTACGATTTCGATTTTCGATTCTCCGAAGTAATTATGATTTACGATGTTTAGTTTTATGATGTTTACGATGTTACTCTATTTGGCGTAACGATACTAGCTCCCATCACATTACGTCAAAGAATTTTGTTTGCTGCGTGTTTCGCATTAGGCCTGAACGATATTTTAACGTCGCTGATAACGTCACGTTAAACGTAACCTGACCGAAAAATATCTTCGTGTTTCCGTAGAAGTCCGAAGATTCACGAACGTGACCTCGTTGCCGTAATACGGGCGTAACTACTCCGAAGCTGCCGAAAAGCAGCTTCGTGTTTCCGTAAATTTCTGATGATTAACGAAGGTGACGTCATTTCCCTAAATAATATGGGCATAATCTATATAATATGCTTCTAATATAGGCTATAATACAGTTAGGTTGGATGCGATGCAAGTAAATTGATCATGCCATGGAATAGTTTCAAAGTTGGCTGAATAACAATTACTGAATGCACGATCTTTGTTGCAGGCTCAACAGGCAAACGGAGAAACAGGCAATTTAGCCACACTGACAATAAGAGAGTCGCCCTCCAATAGAAAACGCTATTTACTTCCCTAAGAAGACCAAACACCAGGGGTTTCAAGGGAGCAGGAGCAGGGATGGGGAAGGGGGTATTCCAGGGATGTGGAGGGAAACAGCGGCTTCAGGGGGGGATCTGACCACATAATGGGTGACGTGGGGGAGGAGCACGGGAGGGGCTGCCAGCCTCCCTTTTCAATTCATGCTACCCAGTAAAGTATTTCGCTCGTGCATGCGGGAACCAGCTAGACACCGGGGGTACAACTAGTAAGAATGAAAGCAAAATCGCGTCCTTGAAGTGAGATATAATATATAGATCCGTGGTTTGTTTGTCGGCGACCATTCAGAAAGGAGTAAATCTTCGATCTGTATAATTACTAAAGCAGAAAGCTCTGGTTGGTCTTTTCACCGTGGTAGGTGGGCATGTTGCTCGTTTTGCGGAAAGCAAACAAAACTTCTCAGATAGAAAGTTAACTAGATATTGCACTTCCAAGTGTGCGTGGGGCCGTGGCGGTGGTGGAGTCTATTAAATCCATTGCTAATGCCTTGCGAGCGAAGCGGCACGGACGCAAAGCAATGTGGGAGATGTTAGTAGCCGCAACTGCCACCAAGGCCTTGCGAAGGCTTTGAAAAGGCAAGTGCCAATCATGCACTATCTAGTTAAAGGGCAATTACATCCATTTTGACATGCATGTTTGACTTTTGGATCACTTACGCAATAACTAAACACAAGAATTGCGGTAAGAATACGTTACTTACGTCC
>JAHWFP010218324.1:38122-64082 GCA_023313725.1 Lithobius niger
GTAGGTGTCCGTGTTGTGAAGTTAAGCGAACTATGTTGTGTTATTTTCATAACCGATTTTAATTGTTTTTTTTTTTTTGTAACTATCAGTCTACCAGTCTAATTATTGTAATAAACAAGTGGAAATCATATTAAATGTCCTTGAAGGCTCAAAAAAACAGCGCAGATGGAAAAAAAAACCATCTGAACTGCTACTATTGCGTGTTCCATTAATATTGCGCTCTCAGTAGCGTTGCCTTATTTTAAAAACTTCAATTCTATTATTACGCAACCTTTTATTTATAATATTCATTTATATTTTCAGCCATGACAGAAATATGGCGTAAAAAATATTGCATTACCGTTTTACCTTCAAAATTCCAGCTTCGAATTAAGTTACCTTGCTGATTTTCCGATGGTGATTTTCCCCGGTAAGTAGGTCAACCAGGGTCTTAACTTCATGAACAAACGCCAGAAAGCATCTTTCATCAAATTACGGGCTCCCCCGTTTTATTAGTTTTGTGTAACCCCATTATTTTCAGACGATGTCTCTTAGCAACGTAGTAACGTGCTCTACGCCTTACTTCTTAGGAATTAAACCTAATTTTACGCCCGTAGACTTAATTACAAGTGGTTTCCTTGATGTATTGGTCGTAATTCGGTTAAACGGCCCGATGCCGATATTGAGAGTGCAGTGTAAGGTAGAGTTGGGTTGAAATGTGTGTGCGTCTTCTTTTTTTTTGGGGGGGGGGAGGAGGAGGGTGATGGAAGAGGCGGGGTACATAGACGATTAAATAGGGGAGAAGAAGGACTGTTAAACGGTAGGTTTGCGTCGAGCGGGCGAAACGAGCGGGATCAAATGCTCGACTGAGCTTGTGTTTTGTGTCTGAATGTCTTTGTGTTTTTCTGTTTGGGACACGCTAACGATCGCAATTTTGTTCCGATTTGGTTGAAATTTCATGGTGGATGAAATTCAACAGTTCGAAAATAAAATTCCTCATCTGAAATATTTTCAGAGATTTCGCGTTTTCAGTGGATGGTTAAGCCGATTTTTAGTAGGGGCTAAGAGGGAGCCCGATCTGCAAAGCTAGTGGCCCCGAGTACAAGAAGAAACAACACAAAGCCATTTGTAATAATGTAACATAATGTGTCATAAAGCTATTTATCTTCTAGTGTAAGGTACGCAGAAAATAATTACACATTTATGAAAAAAAAACGGAAAAAAAACATGCGTTTTGAAACATGGGGTCGCTTCTTTTATCATTTATACTGGAAATCTTGCGCGTTGTGGCAGAGCTCTCCAGAAACTCTCGTAAAGATCAGTGTTGGATTCGTTCGCAGATCAGATAAGTGAAACACAAGGAAGAAATCGTATAATAGGTGAAGTTGTTACGAAAGATATTCTTAATTAAATTTTACAACCCAATGGAAAACATATGTATTGTACCATTTCTCTCTCGGCCGAGGAACTGTTACCTTCAGAAGTCAGTTAATTGCCAAGTTTATTAAAAGGTAGGTTACTTCCGCCGTTTGACATCTCATCTTCAAACGACAGAAAACTTGGCAGGAATCCTTAACAAGTTTTGTTTTGGACAGATCCGCTTCAACGCTACCACAACCCTAAAGCCAAAATCAGAAACGTACTCTTTTCAGGCTGTTGTGTTGTAATTTCATCTTCAACTTTGGGTTTTGTATCTTAGGAAGAACGGGTCCCAGTGCTAAGACAGTTGATTACTAAGAATAAACCAATAGAAACGTGTGGACGTATGACATAGGGCTTAATAAATTGTCCTAGGACATATTCATTACGTCCCAGTACAAAAGAAGGACGTAATTAATGTGAAATTAACTTTTCGGCTTTGCTTTTGCGGCGTCAGTGTAAAAAAAACTAAGAACCTCTGGAAAAAAGTGGTCCCATTTACGACTGAATATAGCAGTGACACGACGTAGTATTAATGTATATAACTCTTTGCTGGAGCCTTAATGGGTTAGCTGCAAGTGACACTGCAGAGAGAAACAGAAGGGCGTAATACTGAAGCCGACGCTGTGAAGAGTGATTTCTTAGACCTAAAACGCGCGATTTTTGTTGTTGGAGAAAACAACGTTATTTTAAGCCTAATAAATCCGCTCTTCCGTTGTTTTTCCCTCCATTTTTATGTGGTGCACCTTGTAATTATGCCGTCCAAAACCCATACTGGTTCCAATATGGCGGCAAATGTAACTGCTCTATTGACGAATTTCATGAAAAAGTTTCTTTCAAGACCAGCTGAGATTAAAGCTTCGAGGCAGCTTCAATCTCAGCTGATCTTGACTAGTTTTAATGTACGTTGCCAGTTCCATCTCAAACGGCACGTTTTTCTAAATATTATCCCCTTTTACACCATACTAACAAAATCTAGACACACGCTATAGTGTGTCGCGCCAAGTTAGGCAACAAACATCACAACAAACATCACATCACATCAATTGTCGAGGTTGTAAACCATTGTAGCGCGACGCCATTGCGTCAGTGTCTTATATCTTGAAGCATAGTTGGGCACATTTCAGGTACTTGGGGAAAATTAATAATGCGGTACAAAAGTTTAAATTGTGTTGAAATCGAGAGCAATGACCCACCTGACAAAAATTAACTCGTGTTTGAATGCCAGCTATGCTACTTTCAATGCAAAATATGCCCCTCAATAACGCTGAAAATGTGTTACTAGCTAGCTAGCTAGCTAGCTAGCTAGCTAGCTAACTAGCTAGTCCGCTCATCCCCATGTTAAATCATCTGTTTATTCATCGATTCCGAGATAACGGGAAGGCTTCCAGCTATGAAATTGGACGAATGGGTGCACTAAACACGAACTGCGTACCTTTTATGGTTTGAAGCCTGGGGGCGTAACAGGGATGGCGTGGGAGGGCGCGTAAGTACGAAAATATTGTTATAACCATTGTTACTATTGTCGGCATCGTCTCTCATTCGACGGCCAAAGTTCCGACAATGGGAACGTGTTTACTGACGTACGTGCCTAGACACACACTAGTGTATTACAATAAATCTAAACAACGTTGTAAAGAAATTGTATTCACGTCCAATTCACAAAAAATAAACCAAGTGTAAAAACAAAGCAAAATAAACAAAGCCAAAAACTGGTAAGGAGGCCACCAAGTTGAGAGTGGTCCGGCCCTTCAAAGGAGTGATATCAACACACAAGACTAACTAAATACAACAAATTACAACAAAATTAAAACCAAACCAAAAGCCAATAAAGAGGTGACTAAGTTGAGAATGGTTCGGCCTATAGGGAAAAGGTAGTAGCAAATTGTTGAAAACCAATTTCTTGTTGACGTGGCACTTTATTACACATCTGCACGGTAGTGGAGTTGAGTCAATACACAATTAAAAAAATGGAGTGATATCATATCAAAAACCAAAACTGGTAAAAGGGGCCGCCAAGTTCCGAATGGTTCGTCCCTTGAAAGGAGTGATATCAACACACCAAAACATTCGCCAACTTAATCGCACCGAATAATACTTTGGATGTTAAATGAAAACTTGAACATTGCTACCGAAAGTAGCAATGTTCTAGTTTTCATTTAACCTTCGAATTATTAAGCGGTGCGATTAAATTGGCGAATGTTTTGGTGTGTTGATATCACTCCTTTCAAGGGCCGAACCATTCGGAACTTGGCGGCCCCTTTTACCAGTTTTGGTTTTTGATATGATAAATAGGTTTCACACGGCAAAAGAAATATTCACGCCGATCAACGGTCCCAGTTCCGCCGTATCCTAGAGCTGGTACTGACAGTTTTAAACGATCGCATAATTCTATTGTTGTCCAGCCCCGTCTAGTGGCGCAGTTATGGACTTAAGGATTGTGTTCATCTCATCCCAGTCTTCCTTCCAGGCAGCTGCTGTCTTAACAAGTTCTCCGTGGTCGAGAACAGCTTGATAATAAATCTCCAAGGGCTGTAAAATACTGCCCGTATGGCGAACCAAACCTCACAGAATCCAAGTTCTCAGCTCTTCATCGCAGTCAGAGGATTTCACATCCATTTTTAAATGGCTCATCTTTAAATCATCTCTTGCTAGAGAAGAAGGTTTTTCATTTTCAATTTATGACTCATGAACCTTGCCGCTCTCTTGACCCTCCAACCCGGTTCGGGGTCAGTCACTGCTCCAAAACTTGCACATGCAACCCAAAAGGGGAGATTTGGTCAAAACCGTTTTCGTTTCTACTCACTGGCCCATGGGGGTGGACAGGTCTTTACGGTTCACTCGACAAGCAAAAGACGGATGGCATGTAACTACATAGCAGCACTTGCGTCCAGGTTCATCGTAATGCAACTGCACCAAGTTGCACTAAAGCGTGTGTGTGACGAGAATATACAGCGTTCCGTAAGTTTGGAATGTACAACAGAGGTCAGAGATCCTATCGGTGAAATGTTTTCTACCAAAAAAAATGTACCAACCTTACAAGAATTTAAAAACAAAGCGTGTGGACGTAGCCGAGTCGGCAAATCGGTTGGTATACAGCATGATCCGTTTATCCTATTGCCTTCGGTCAATGGCGTAACTACGGTTTTGTACTGAGGGGGCAACACTAGGCATTTAGCCGAATGGTGTGGAGGGAGAACAGAATAAGACCCACGGAAGCTGATGCATTTTTGCTATTTTCCGGCATTTTCTGGCCTTGCAAAGTGCCGTTGGAAACATTTGTATAAAACCAGTTTTTGCTGACTCCATTATACGCTTAAAAAAATTTTGTAATGTAAATCTTTCAGTTTTTCATACTAGATACTTATTTTTTAAACCCTGATACTTTGTTAGAAATGTTGGGAATTTTAAGCAAATATGGAGTTAGTAATTCTTACTGTTTAACTTTACTGATTTTCGTATTTCTCCATTTGTTACCTGGTTACTTTAGTAATTTAAAGGAGAAACAGTAGAAGTACAAATTAGCTAAGATAAAATGCAGCCATCTGACGGTCAATAATTATTCAGTTATGGAAAAAGTAACTTGGCCAATTTGCCGAATAAGCTTTCAAAATCTCACAGAGGGGGCGAATCGCCCCCCCCCCCCCTCCCACTAGTTACGCCACTGCCTTCGGTATTACCAAAGGTAATGGGATCAACCGACCCTGGTGTACAGTTCAGGTGGAGCTGGTTCTATTTAGAGTCTTGTGGTGGAGGAAAAGCCTCGGTTTCAAAAATAAAATAGAGTAATAATATGTAAGAAAATTTGCAATCTAAAGGCTTGGTGTTGAATTGTTGGAGGACGATGTGCAGGTAGGTGGTGGATTGGGCGTGTTGTATTGGCACGAACTGTCTTTGAATCGGTTCCGTGTGGTTACCGTGCAGCGCGTGTGGTCAAGAGGGCATTGGAGGAAGGTTCGTTGGCTGTACGTATTTGTATCCGTGTCTTGAATGCCGGGATTACTCATCATGAGTATGAGTAACTAGATGAAACCGGTGGTGTTGAATGCACGCTTTGCAACACAGGTTATGTATGGTAGCTCATGACTCATGGTAGCTCATGACAGTGTATCTCATGTTCGGCCGAATTAAGTTTCTTAAAATTTCCGCGCACAATGGGTGACAAATGCTGATTTTCGTTCACTTCGCTTACTCAATCAGCGCATCCTGTGACTCAAATCACCCACCCAACCGCTAATACTCCCCCCTCCCCTCCTTTCTATGATCACTTCTATAACTTTCTTCCATGTTCATATTTGCGGAAATATCAGCCATCATGTGTCACAAATCTCTCCCCCACCCCACCTTTCTAATTATCATTTCTATTATATTCTTCCAATGTCATGTTCATGTTGGTGGAAGAGATGAGGCTCAAGGCGGACTCGAAGCTGCCCCTTCGAGAAGCATGCTGTCCTGAAAAGCTTCTCCACTGATTCCCTCCTACCAGACGCGCGGTGCCATGGGTTCTTAAATTCTTAAAAGTGGTGCTAAAAGTAGTAGCCTTGATTTCTACGATCTTGTTATGTAGATGAGGAGGCGGATAAATTGGCAAAGTAGGCTAGTCGGGGACAAGATTAAAAGCTGTCCGTAGCACCATTTCCGGTTAGTGTTTGGGATGAGGGACGCATGGTCTCAACTCATGGTCTGGTAAGTTGGGTGAGTGGTGGAAAGAGCGGTGATTGGCTGAAGAAAAAGGGCGTGACCTGTTTGCGCTACATCCCTGTCGCCTGTCCTCACAAATTGGGCTGGCTTTTCCAGCCAGGATGCGGTTTTACTGTCGAGGTGCGTACGGGCCATGTTCTATTACGTGCGCATTCGTGTCAGTTAGATGGTCGCATCTCCTATGTGCTAATGTGGAGAAGGGTGGGGAGTGTGGTCCACTTTATCCTAGAGTGCGCATTGTAACCTATGAGGCCCCTTTGCTGTTACACGCTTTTGTCGAAATACAGGAAGATTTTCAAACATGTCCGTACGTGTTGAGCTTGCTGAATAATCTGCATGATGTTAGTTTGTTATTTGTTGTGTTGGTGTGCATCTGGTTAGGAGTAGTTTTAGTTTTAATTTCAAGTACTTTTAGCATATCAGGGCAGATGAAAGTATCGCTCTTCCATAAACTGAATTGGGTGGAACTCGAGTGATATAAAAGTGCAGTGGGGAATTTCATTTCTGCGTTATAAACGAAAGGAAAAAAAACAGAATTTTGAGAAAAAGCTTTAGGCGAATTTATTAAAGCTGGTGTAAGGGTCCATTATGAAGATACCCAGAAGTTATAAGCTAATCTGTATTTCAAGAAGGCTCGATCGACCAAGTCGTCACAAAACAGTAACGGCTTAGAATCCTCCGGCGAATGTATTTCTTCAATAAGGAATTCTTCACCTCGTTGTCGCGAATTGATACGAGTACACTTACTTCACTCGCCCGTGAAACTTGGTGTAGTGACGTTTCCATGACAACACCACATTAACAATCGGTCTGTGGCTTGGAAATAGTCGGCTGGCAAGGTCGCAATATAAATGCACCACAAACTACGAGTATAGGAGCACCACACAACAATTTGCTGGCTGCTTGTTATGGCGCTCCTGTTATTAAGTTAAAGCAATTAAAAAGTGGAGAGACTTTCATGAGCCGGCCCAGAAAAAATCTCTGCTTTGCCGCTGCATCGTAGAACGTAACACTGTATTCTATTTTGTAGAATTGTATGATACGGAAGGCAGGTAATCCGATTACATATTTTGCTTTACGCGCAGCTATGCCACTGTTGAAAAATTGTTCGTAGAAAGGTATTAAGTTGTTGACGTCATCGAAACTAATAACGCAATCGAAAACTCATTAAGTGGGCAAAGTCTACGCTGCAGAGAATTCTCCGTTGTTGAATGTCAACAAATCTCTTCGTTTCGCTCGGATGAAGGGGAAATACAGCCAACAAGCAGATCGGGCAATAATTTCCGGCAAGTTATGTTATGATGATCCGGCTTTGAATAAGCTTCAAACTAATAAACCACTTGTTGATTCAAGAGTAAAAAACAGTTTTCTTTCTACATTTTTAACAAATTAAGTTCTCTGCGCCTGAAGCCAGCTCTCCTAAAAGATTAAATATTTAAACCTGCCAGATCTTTTTTTGAAGCAGAAAAAAAAAGTGGGGAAAAAAGTGTAGTAAGAGCAGGAAAAAATCTGAGGGGGGGGGGAATGACTTGGATTGGAGGGGCTGTAACTGCTCCCCAAGTCAGAGCTGTCAACAAATTATTGTTGAAAATCTATTTATTTATTTATTTATTGATTATTCATTTATTTTATGAGGTATTTATTAATTTTATTTAATTTGCTGACGTGAAAGCAATCAAGAATTTTTAAAGTTGAATTAGGACTAGGCTACATTTTTAATTATTCCACTTCATAGCAGGTAATAGCTTATGGCTTCAAAAAGTTTATTTGTCGTAATTTTCAGAAGTTTTGCTGTTTTTGTAGTTTCACATACGTAACAAAAAACACATACTGTATTGTTAAAAAAAGGTTTTTTATTATGCTCAGAAATAATTAACACTGGCGATAGCCAGTGTTAGTAAGGGTCGACCTAGGATCTCTGTGTTAAACTTTCAACTTTGAGAGCTTATAACTCCGTCAAAAGTAAACATCTTTAAACCAAATTTGGAATCTAGCCTTGACTAGTCAAGGCCTGTCTGCAGTCCAAAAATTGTGAAATTCGGTCGAGCCAAACCCAAAATACAGAGAGGGGCCAAATAGACAACTTCTTGTTCTTGTTCTGGGGATGTACCTTTCGTCTGTCCTCTCTACACGTCAAACTATTTGTCCTATGAAGTTGGTTCTTAGCTCATTTTACAGGTATTGCTCTGTAGATGTGCCCTTTCCATAAGGCATTTTCTAATTGGTCAAGTGGTTCAGGGGTTATGGAGCTCTAAACGACCAGATTGATTGTTTTACATTGTTGTGAACATTGTTATTATGCAACAATGCCAATTAGCAAACGCCGGCTGCAAAACTGAAGATTAAAGGATTTGTTTCTATTGTTAACACTGGCTGCCAGTGTTAGTAAGAGTCAGCCTAGGGTCTCTGTGTTAAACTCTCTATTTTCACCGTCAACTGCACTGTTTTACAGTTTAGCTGCAATTCTAAAAGTAACACGAATTAATAAACAAAAACGGAAAGTTAAATGTTTAGAGTAAGGGTCTAAAAGTCAAAACCTAGAAGGAACACGGACAAGCTTTCACAGTCAGGGTCTAGGTGTAAAATTTTGTAAGAGGCTGGTAAGCATTAGACCCTTACTACCCGGTGGTCAGAAATACATACATTTTGACGAAAAACTGGAAATCCTCCTACACTGACCCATGTGATGATCCAGTGGTAGTATGGTATACGTTTGCTGCTTTGCTTTATGTTGAAAATTATTTTTCGATTTAGTAACATGGCAGGGTATTCGCAGCAGAGAGCATTACTGCATGGTTATCCTCTACCGTAAATCTACGAAATTAAATTAAAATTTCTAAAGCATCAAAAGACAAAATGCCAAACTTCACAAGAAAATTATGTTCTTAAAGTTCCATAACAGTATTCTAAGAACAAAGAAAACCTGCTACAACCGTTCATACACACGTTCTGTCCAATAGACTAAAACTAAGCTAACCAACGGGTAGTAAGGGTCTAATGCTTACCAGCCTCTTACAAAATTTTACACCTAGACCCTAACTGTCAAAGCTTGTCCGTGTTCCTTCTAGGTTTTGACTTTTAGACCCTTACTCTAAACATTTAACGTTCCGTTTTTGTTTATTAATATTTTCCGAAAATTTCGACCGGATTGCTATTTCGTTAAAATTATCATTGGCACTGACCCAATTGCAGTCTTGTCGTAAGTAGCTGATTGAGAAATTATCGATTATAAATCCCCAAAACTAATACTTCAAGACGGTTTGCTTGTCACGAATTTTGACTTGATTAATTGAATGTTTATAACATGGCTGGCCCGAAAACAAAGTGAAAACAGCAAGTAGCATTGTTAATCGTTAAATTGTTTTGACTTCTTCCTGCTTCTTTGATCTGTATATGACCCGTTTCTGTTATTTGATACTGATACACGTCATCCGTTTAAGTATTTTCTTTATTTTTTTTAATTTTGGGATCAAGTTTATTTTGAAAGGTCAAAGTTTGAGCAAGGCAAACTTTCTTTCCGATTAGTATACCTGATCGAACTTTGATGTCATGGAGAGTTTTTTGCGTATTTGAGGGTCAACAAACAAATTACACCAATGAAAATAGGCCCAATTTAATGATATTTCATTTGGTGCTACTCTTATCACTGTAAGAGCCTTATATCCGAAGGAGAAGAGGTACAAACACACAAGGATATCGTACATTTTTAATTATGTAGATTTTATTTATGGTTAGTTATCGTTCCCCCCCCCCCGCCCCCCACTTTTCCGCTTTTTATAGCACCAAAAAAGTAGTAGGTAATTCATAGAAATGAAGGGATTAAGGGGCATAAATTACCATCTGCACCCTTTTAATAATTTATTGGCCCGTTCTATAGGTAGTTACTGGGTTGCCCCTCATAGGTTCTACCCATAAGTTCCAGTGGTAGAAAGCATGCTCGTCTGGCGTAGATGGTCACCATGTTTCCGTCCATAGATGGCAATCAGGCTTGCGTCCATAGATGGCCACCAGGTTTCCGTCCATAGATGGCAATCAGGCTTGCGTCCATAGATGGCCACCAGGTTTCCGTCCATAGATGGCCACCAGGTTTCCGTCCATAGATGGCAATCAGGCTTGCGTCCATAGAAGGCCACCAGGTTTCCATCCATAGATGACTACCACGTTCCTGCCCATAGATGGCCACCGGGTTCCTCTCCATCGATGACCATCAGGTTTCTGTCCACAGATGGCTACTATCCATTAACGGCCACCACCCCGTCTATGAACAGAAACCTAGTAGCTACCTGTGGAAGAGCACTTTCCCCGAAATTGGGGAGGCAGTTGCACCTACACTGTTGATCCTCTTTCCTCTTCCTTCCTTCATTTTTGTACTGAATCTTTTGACAATAGTTTTTCTGGTGGGGATGCAGTTGCCTTGTCCACCTAGCCAGTGATCGATCCCTCCTCCCTACTTTTTTCTTTTTTGTACACGGTCTCCTTCCCCCTCCTTCCCTTACTTTTTTTCCATCTTTTAACTGAATTTTTCACCAATTACTTTCCTGGGAGGCAGTTGCTTTGCTCCCCTACCAGATATACATTCCCCTTCTTTCCCCTTCCTTCCCTCTCCCACCTTCCCCAACCTTTGTCAGTCTCTCTCCTTTTTTCTCCCTCCATTTTCATTTTTGTACTGAATCCTACAATTTTGTTCTTCCATTGTTTCCTTTTTGTTCTCAACTACGAAACAATTTTTTGTTACTTGATAATGAGATTGTGTGTTTATCGTGAAAGAGAATTGTTGATCCTCATAATTGCTACATTCTTGGTTTGTTTGTACGGCACATTACATAACACTAGTTGTCCCCCGGCGTAACATACGCCGGTTTAGCTGAGTCCCACTGATTCAACTCGGCTCTAATAGTCAGCATTATCGAATTCATAGTGTTTGTTTCTAAATGTTAGAGCGCATATCCGTTCTCATTGTCGGCCGCTCGCCCTTTTCTTTGCTACCGTGGCAAGAATGAGCTTGCTCGTCCTCTTGCTGATTGTTGAAGCTTCAATTGTTTAATCCTCCCTAACAATGCCTCCATCAGTATGTTACGCCGGGGGACAACTAGTGTTATGTAATGTGCCGTACAAACAAACCAAGAATGCAGCAATTATGAGGATCAACAATTATTCTCTTCCACTTAGGGGTCGGAAGAATGGTCGACTATTCATTCGTTAAGAACATATTTGAATACGATATATTCCATTCAAACATTCGCAAAAAAAAAATATTCGAGTCCCAGTCAGTCTGCACTATGCTTTCTTCCCTTCCCCCTTTCCTCCCAACCAATCTGTAGCAGAAATGATACATGCGTTTTGGATTGCTCGCTTGCAATGAAGAGAGGGGATTTGCGCAGTGGCGTGCACGAGGATGGGAGGGGGGGGGGGGGGGAACTTGCCCCTGCCCTTTTTGGAAAAAATGCCTTCTTTTGCCCTTTCGGAAGAAAAAACATGCTTTTCTGCACTGACAAATGCTGGTCGCAGCAAAGAGAATGGGCCTAGAGCCCTAAAAAATAGCGTAAAGCAAGCCAGAAAGGCCAAGAAAGGGGTCAAAATAGTAAAAAAGAGAATGACAAGCTAAAAAAAAAACTTCAGCGTGCCCTTTTACTGAAAGTTGCCCCTGCCCTCTCGCATGTCTGTGCACTCTTCTGGATTTGGGGGTGGAGATTTCGGACGCGGGCAACAGTTCTCCCTAAAACATTTAAGAATTAGACTAAAGGTTGGGGATGTTAACCAGGGCCATGGTAGCCAGTTAATAGATGACGTCAACTTCAATATCATACGTGAAAGGGAAGGACACCTTAGTGAATTACGGTCATTCCGAACTGCAGTTGGGATGTCATCATTTTTTTGGGCTTGTGTTATGTATATGCCTTCCAAGTCGCCTTGTCTAGTAGCTTAAATTAAACGCGTGGTACGCATTTCATTGCCATTAGACTGATTCTTACGCATTTAATGAAAAACAGATTTGTTGGGGTGGTGGGGGGGGGGGCGGGAGGCTAATCATGGAAAAAGATAGAACGAATATTTGAATATGTTTTTCCCTATTCGTCCAACCTCTACTACCACCAGAATTTACAATAATGCAGTTTGTAATTTGTTGGTAGCATCGCTCGAAGGAATTCAAGAGCCACTCAGATCTGGCAGTTTTCGCAAAACCAAGCCGCTGGTTCAAGAGCAGGCTGGTTTCGGGGGTTGCTAACTAGTGGAATCATACCGCAACATAAGTTGGACAGGTCGGGCCTTGTTCCTGCAAAACCGACTCACTGTCGTTTTGTGAAGCAGCCTCTCTTTTACACGCTCAGTCGCATCTATTCGACATTACGGACCGAGTGAAACGTGGTCGACTGGCGGCTTCGACATTGTTTTTTTTTCCTTCCCTTTTTTTTTATATTCTCTTCTCTCTTACATCTTTTCCTTGTCAGTTGTCTCTCATTTTTCTTTTTTTTTTCTTCTTCTTTTTTATCTAACCCCCAGTAGTTTCACCCTTGAAGAAGAGGCAAGTGGGTGCAACGCGGCGACGCATGATGGGGTTTAGAATGACAGAAGATTTTTACAAAAAAAAATGTTATCGCATACGAGCAGAGGATGTAGACTAAACTCTACATTGACGAAATCCATTCCACCTCATAAATATTTGGTGAAGGAGGAAGAAAGAGTTGATGGTTCTTAAATTTAAGAAGGGAACAAGGGAGGGGACGGGGAAGAGCCAGGACAGTTGGGCTAGGGCAGATCGGACTTAACGTCAAAACTATATAAGCAAGTTTTGACTTAAGCAACTTAATGTCAAACTGCAAGAAAAAGAGTTATACTGACTTATAATCCTGGTCGAAGCTAAAGTAAACGGGATTATAAGTAAACCGCATAAGTTCTGTAGTTCCTGTTGCCATATCGGGTCGAACGCACTACTTCCTGTAATACTCAGCAAGATTAGACTAAAAGAAAAACGCAAGACGAAACCGGTGTGTTACGGTGATGATCAGACAAATTCCGTCTTTCCTGTGGTGTGGACGTCTCGAAAAGCCAAGATCAGGGAGATATTGACCTTTTCTAAACCAAGAATTAGAATAAAGGCTAAGGTTCAAGTTTGAATACCAGTTATATAGCAGTGAGAGTAACGCCTTATTCACTGCGGAGTTCGTATCTGGACGCTGGGGCCAGTCGTTTAGCTAATTGCAAGGGGCACCGGACACACGCGGAGGTAAAAACATTAGCGTAGTTATCAAGCCAATTTTTTGAGCTTGTTGGCAACAGCTGCACTTTTTAGTCAGCGTAATCTTTTCTTCTCCCGATTTACAACCTTCATATATGTGTACGGAAAATTGCACGCCGAAAAATGCTCCCCGGAAAATTGCTCACGGATAGTTGCCTGCTAATAAATTTGCTCGCAAGAAAATTGATCGTCAGGAAAACTGCTAACCAGAAAATAGACCGTGCGGTTAATTGCTCTCCACACTTTTTTTTTTATTTATAAAAATGATAAAAAAAAAAAGAAAGGAATGTTTTTCAAGTACACATTGAGTAAAAATGTTTCTTACATAAAGCCGTTAACATAAATGAAGTCAAGTACAGGATGTGCTAAGGAAGTTCATTATAAAGAAAGTAGCTCACACCACCGCCACTTTTTTTTTTTTTTTTTTTTTTTACAAAAAGCAATTTTATCAAATCTTCGTCCTCTTAAAATGTAAAATTGTACGAATATACCTCTCAAGTAATCTACCAGTTCTTTATTCCCATAGTCAGCAACAATATATCGTTCAATGCGTTTCGCAGTCTGTACTTTCGCCAACGTGGTGGCTCAGGAAATATTTTTACTTGAAATTTTACTACGGTAAATAAAATAAAAATAAAAGGGTGGTGAGCAATTGACCACACGGTCTATTTTCGGATTAGCAATGTTCCCGACGATCAATTTTCTTGCGAGAAACTGTCCGTGAGCTATTTTCCGGCGAGCAATTTTCCGGCAATCACTATAGATCAGCGACAATAGCGCCATGTTAGCTACGGAGCTAGCGGCAAGAGGCACTAAATGAAAATGCAGGTATAAAGCAATGACGTTTTTATGATACCGATGCATAGAGAGCGGATTTCTTAGGCCTAAAAAACGTTGTTTTGTCCAATCTCTTACGCTGCGAAAATGTATTAAGATTTCTGGATTGGACAAACCAACGTTTTTTAGGCCTAAGAAATCCCCTCTCTAGCATCGGCATCCTAAAAACGCCATTGCTTTATACTTGTATTTTCATGTAGTGCGCCTTGCCGCTAGCTCCGTAGCTAACATGGTGTTATTGTAGCTACTCTATAGTTGATGAAACGCGATATAACTCTCAAAACCCCCTCTAAAAAAAAAAAGGAGAGGCTGTAGTACTTCTTCCACCGACTAATAGTGCAGACGTTAGCTTGACGAATGTTTCTGTCTGTGGGTATCACACCAGAAGGCCGAACAATTCTCAACTTAGTGGGCCTTTTACCAGTTTGGGTTTTTCGTATGATACAATGCACAGAAGCAGAAGTAATAGGGGAAAAAAAAGTCAGACCGATTCATTTGACTCAAGTCATTTGAAGCAGTGCTTGTGTAGATGAACCGGCTGTAACGTGTGTTCAATGTAGAAGCCTAACTTGAAGTAGTTAAACCTTGTTTAATACGGAATAATCATGACAAGATTTGGGTTACATTATTACGTTCTTTCTCAACACAAGAATCAACGGGAAACGAACACCAGGCTCTGAAGCCCTTGACTTTTATATGCTCCGGTCGGATCCAGAGCTCCACCGGACAACCAATCAGCTCCTGTGTTCGTTAACCAATCCAGTTATTGGTTACAAAGTTTTCACCAATCGTGGCCAACAATACTTGGCCACGTTCTCCTGCACGTCCGCTCATGGTTTTGGCGCAAAACCTAAAAGTCTTTTCTGTTACACAACGATTTTGGCGCCAACAAAAGTCAACCACAACACAACAGCACACAAGTAGGTACGAGGGTGAGCCATGTCCGTAACACGGCTCAATTCTGAACATTACTACACGTTTAAAAACAAAGAATTCTAGTAAAGGGAAGGACATTCGAACCGGCAAACCTCCGACCGTGGTAAGAGCCAAGATAATGTCCAAATTAGACCAGAATAGATGCCATAGCCGCTAGCCGGCACTAACTGGCTGGTACTTTGTCAGGGTTCCCAATCCAGTCATCGACGAGATCATCTGCTTTAGGTAGCTGCTGAGCTCTGCCATCGCTAAGCTGCCATGACCAAGAATCAATGTAACGCCACTGTCTTATCGTTGCTTAATAGAAATTTTAAGCAAGAATTTTAGGATCCGCGCGAACCTAATCAAGGCTGCGAGTGCGCGCATCGTCTGGATCAATGATACGTTAACAACATTAAGACTAATCAGTTGCATAGTCGACATCTAGAAACATACTAGTGTGCCCCGCAAAGTGCGGCAACAATCTTGATCATTCAACAATTCATCAGCATTCAGTGATAGCGGAATAGTAGTGTGGCGTGACGCCATACAGAGTTAGTTTCTAATCCCCAAAACAAAATTGTTAAGGATTCCCGCCATACTCCTCGGCCGTTTGAAATCGTGATATCAAACACTAAGCTTTTTTGCCAAGTTAATCCCACCGAGTAATAGTTCGAAGGTTAAATGAAAAATTTGAAAATTTATTTGCTAATTAATTTTTAAGTACGTCATTTAACGGTTTGAAGTCTTAGTCGAAAGGTGTAACTTAGCAAAAGAGCTTGGCGTTTGATCCTTAACAAGTTTTGTTTTGGGGAGATATCACACATATATTTTGGTCCAAATTGACAAAATCTATTTTTTTTTTTTAGCAATTACGAGAAGTAAAGCTGAAAATCCAGTTTACCAGTTCTTTTTTGGGGGGAGGGGGGTGGGGTTAGTAGGTTTACGTGTGTGTTTGTAGAGAAGTACCCCGAACTCTCATTGTTTAGCAATTGGAAAAGCAACACTTTTTGTTTCGTGCCTTTATTGTCGTGCCGCATACTCATGTGTTCGTGTTCATTGAAGCAAATATGCTGTTCATTGAACCGATTATAATGGCTAACTCACGTAATAAAGCAACAAAAAAATGGGTTTAGCTCTAGAAATAAATCAAATCACATCAAAATGCAGTATGTCCTTCCAATAGCATTGAGATTAATTAGTAACACCCTTAACACCCCAACCAGAGAAAGGCAATTATCACAGTTAGACTATAGGTGTCGGCAAAATTTCAGCTTTATTCACGGCATGGAAGAACTTACTTTCATGAAACTAGTTACTAATTTAGGCAAATATCACCGTTATTCACATCTTTTTTTCAACAATGTGTCGCTAATGGTACTTTTATGTGGTCAGGCGACCAAAGTCACCAGACCAAACGAAGTTTCAGCATTTTCTGTCTCATTGTTATTTTTCCGAAGTAGCCTGAAATCAGTCGTGTCTTTTACAGCTAAGGCAGTGAGTGTGACTGTTTTCAGGAGTGTCTTGGTAACCATGCTCCCATACATTTTATCTTGATAGGACGTACGTTAAAGTAATCGCTGAATCTTGGCGGGCGACACACTAGCGTGTGTCTCAATATCTTGAACAAAAATTCGGTAGATTTCATGCTCACGGTAAAGATATTACGGCGGTACATAAGCTGAAATTTGATCGAAATCGAGAGCAACTGACCACCAGACAATCATTAGTCCATGTGAGCAGGTCCTTGAGTTAGCTTTAAACGTGAAATTTGATTCTCAATTACGCTGTAAATTGTATTGTTTGGCTGGCTAGTTACCTCTACTTCTGACTACCAGACGAATACTTCAGACATCTAAGGAAACATTTAAAGGTGCCTGTTCGCCATTTCGATAGCGTTGCCCGTATTCTAAACACATCATCCACGTTCCAGATTTTACGTTATCCAATAGGCTGATGTGGGTCACGTGATCTCGGATCTCGTTTAAGTTATGAAAATCGCGGGGCTGCTGCTAATAGTGTTGTTCCATTTTTAATTTGCCGTTATTTTCTTTATATTACTCGAAGATTCTATGATGCTGCATCTAGAAGTTGAAAAGGTGAAAATGCGCCTTTAATATCGGCAATATCAGTGGTCAAGTTTTTTGTTTTGCCTTTGAGCTAATACCATAGGTCCCCTCACAATTAACGACCAGTCTTAGCTTGTTCTGATCGTTACGTTTGCAAAAACGGCCATTTATATTTTTATTTTTTTTTTCAAAATATCTGTCGCTTGCTCATACATAGTCTGTTTGACTCCGACAGTGACGCTCTAGATCTACTTAGCGTGAACCACGATGGTAAAAAAATACATTGGAGTAAACAAAAGCTTTATTTCCAATACCGCGAAACATTTTGCCGCTGTAGTTTCAAAACTGTTTTGAACTCCTGTCTCATGATTAACTCCAATTCCAAACCCCCTCCTCCCCATTCGTTCATGGTAGCTCTACAAAAAAAGATGTTGTGCTTACGTCACGACGACGCGATTGTCTCGCCGTTGTCTCAAATAGGTCTTTTCAAATTTTCAACGCGAGCATTATGAAACGACAGTGGATACATTATTCATACTTCGTACTGCGAAACAAAAAAAAAATATCTGATGAGCCGCATTACTATATTTTGAAGGCCACCGGAGGCCTAAAAAACAAAATAAATACCATTTTCTCTAACAGCGTATGTACGTTAAAACCAAGGTTAAAACACAAGTTTAAGGGAAGCAAGCTATGTAAACATGTAGGTTGTGCACTCCATTCTAAACCCGACTTTCGGGAGCCACGGACGGACATCGCCCCTTCCCCAAACTCAGGCCATCGAACAAATTCACCGTTTTACAAAAATATCGATTGCAAAGAACCGTCTCATAGCCCATTCGTTCATGTACGAATTCGATTTATGCCGTAAGCAAGTCGGCAGAAAAGCCGAACGAGAAATGGTATCAATTCTTCGTTCCGATAACGGCACTCGAAATGCGTCGGTCGCACTTGCAATACCTTCGCCGAGTTTTCCCTCCTCCTTTTTATTTTTTTTATTTTCATTTTTCTGCTTTGTTACTTGCAGGTCAACACGTGTAGACTAACCGTTTCTTCTGAAAACTCGTTCTCCTATCTCTTATTGATCGATCTTTTTCCTATTTTTGACACAAGGGGAGGCGTCACAACTAGATTCTATGACCGACGGAATCATTAAGAGTGAATATTGCATTTTCAGTCAATACTTTGTGTCCCATCCCCCCTCCCCTTCACCGACTTCCCGACGCAATTACGTCGCCCGTCCTCAGTGCTTTTAACGATGCACACTAATAATCCGAACAAAGGGTAATTATGTAGAAAAAGTTTTTGCGTTTTTTACTTATTCCGCTGATGTTTGTTTTTTTCCCCCAAGTTTTTCGTCGGAGCTTCCCTGCTGAGTCTTCGTTCAAATGACGATTGAATCGGTTTTGCGTCATGGTAATGAGCGACAGCAGCAAATCTGCAAAAAATTGGGATTTTGTTGCCGTAAATGTTCGGTTTTTTTTTTTCTGTTTTAAAGAATCTTTTTTTCTGTAGGAAGGCAGGAAGTGCGCCGCCCATGACTCCAAATTAAGTTACAGCATGTTGTTAAAAAGTTTGCCTAAGGGTATACGAAAACGTTTTGAATGAGCAAGGCTACCTGGATGTAAAGGCTTAACGTTAGAAATTCGACGCGTCGCCCAGTTAGCCACCGATTCTGCCACCAGTCGCGCTAATTACACCCCAAAAATGAACTGCTCTAGCATGCGGACTGAACTGTGAAAGGTACGTGTGACACGCGATAGGCGGATTTTAAACTTAAAACACTGCATTGACACCAAATTATTAAAATTTAACAACAATGGCTTCATGCTACGTACGTTTTTTTTTCACTCGAGGACAAAACAAAGCCTCCGGAGGTTTAATTTCATGATTTTCAAGCTGAAGAGCAACTAAGGTACGTGTGTATTGTACTGTATGATACACTACGGCGTTTTCAATTCTCATTAAAAATGTGTTAAACGATCCTTTGACGTAGCAGTAAATCGTCCGAAGACTTCAAGAATAGTCACCATTATCGTAAAATAATGTTCGTTTAGCGCTGCAACACTGGTAAATCTAATAATGAGAAGATTCACGTTTTTGTGCATCCCGCATACACTAATCAATGCTACGATTGGGGTTTTTCGTTCTTCGTGCTTTCAGTTCAGCGCAACGCTTGGACGACGCGTCTAACATGCTACGTGAAACCGAGCGTTAAATCTTTTAAATGTAGGTAGTCTTGGAATGGGTAAGTAGGTTAACAGTAGCAGATACGTAGTATCAGGAGCGAATTACATATATCACGTCCATAGGACGTCCGTGGGTTTATTACACTCCTGGTAGTATTAGTTTTTAACCTTAGTAAAACATTATCAAACACTCTTTAAGCAAGGGATGCTCTATAAAACCGTAGCTCTTCAAAACTTCACTCTACGGATTCAGTCTTTTGCAAGGAGAACGACTGTTAAAGGTACATTCCTTCCGGTTGACTTTCCTGTACTCAGTTTTGCAACATTACGTCAGACGCGTGTAAATGTTGCCAAGGCATTCCTTTTCCTATTTTTTCCCCTTCGTGAGAAACGATTTTGCGACATTCACTGCAACCTAGTATGTAAATGTTGCAAAAACTAGTTCGCGCAGAATACTTGAATATAGTCAGAAGGTATGTTCTTTTAAAGGTACATACATGCCTTCAAGTTGGTTTTCCTGCGTAACTCAGTTTCCATACATTCGTTCAAACGTATGTAAATGTTGCAAATGCTTTTATTTTTCTATTTTTTTTTCTCACCGTACGAGACGGTTTTGCTACATTCAAACGTTTACACAATTGTAAAAACTATTTACAGGAAGGACGCACGAAATAGGGCGAGAGTATGTTCTTTAAAAAAATTTTGACCGCTTTTCCGTTACTTACTACAAGTAGTGACCTAACTGCAAAATCCCCAGTGCCACCGCTGCAGGGGGGGGGGGGGGGGGGGAAGGGGGGGGGGGAGGACGAAGGTGGTGGGGGGGCGGATAGAATGTAAGCTTTTGAAATTAATTAATAAAAAGTAATGGAAACTGTGCTGTGAAAACAAACTGAATTTTGTTCTGCAGATTTGAACAACATAATTCATTTGAATGAAGAGGTTATGCGATCCTATTTGAAGGTGCGTTCTCTGATACATTGTGCCCTCCATGCAGCTTTGGTCTCTACACAGTTGGATACACAGTTGGATACATAGCTAGGTAGGAATATTGTGTATCTTACAAGCATGTTCCTGCGGATGACAAAATTTCTGGACACCTAACTAAAGTTGAAAATTGTAAGTATTATATTAAAAGAACAATAATATTTACAAGTTGTTGCGAATAAGGTTGTGCACGAGATTCAAAACAAGACAGATGCGGAATTGATGGAATTATGAGATTTGGAAATTCGAACACAATTTTTCATGTGTACAGCTAACTCGGTTCAGACAGCATTTACAACATAGTGCGCATTCCTTTGCTTGTTGAAATCAAGTGCTACATACAACTAAACAATGGTAAACGGCGCTAGATGCTCTAGCCTGTCATTCGCCGAATATGCACCTTTAAGCTGTCTTCCCTATAGTGTCCGCGGCCCATCTTGAGTTCGCCCAGAATGAACACAAATAATCGATTGTACGTGTTTGGTCGCAGAGTGCCTTGTTGATATCCAAAGTAGTTACAAAAACAATGGCGACCGTCGGTAAAAGCCGCCCCCTCCAGGAAGACGTAGCCGATCACAAAATAAGTGCAGGGCTCAAGATACGCCGCGCACACTATAAAAATTGAAACGTTCGTGTGGCGAGCCAAGTTTACAATACGTAGCTCAGAGCAATTCTTCAAGGAAGGCTCCATGTTAAGCTCAAGGGACAGCAGGAAAGTCCACCCAACAAAATCGGGGGGAGCTTTCTACGTAGAATATTAAACAAGATTTTGTTTGATTCGCGCATGTTGCTACCGTCAATTTGATTACATGATTTCAGGTAATTAAATTTACCTGGTTTATTTAATTTACCCTTTTTAATTTGTTTTTAAAATTATAATTGTTAAATTTTGAATTTTTCTACCACGAATTGGCCCTATACTATACTCGGTGTAAATAGTGTTATAGTGCCATTAATTTGGTCTTACTAAACACACGAACGAAGGTCAAAACGAAACCAGCATTTTGAACTGCTTCCGCACGTATCTCGTAAAAGAAAGAGAAATTTCTAATCATTATTCCTGCTCACTTGTCGTTCTTAGCAGTTCACAACATTGGTTCTATTGTCAACTCCCTTTGTGTCTAATGATTTGATTTAATTTGTTTAAATTTTGAAAAAAAATTCACTATGAGAACGTTATTATCTGTAGCTGTCTAATCAAAACTATTTCAAAATTGTTGTACGTCTTCAGGAAGTTCTGAAGATGCTTCTTTATAACCAAAACAATTAAAGTAATCTCATTTAAATTTAAAATTAATTTAACTTAAAACAATTTTAGCTGAAACTTAAAACTTAAAGGTACAGTATTGGACAATGAAATTTAGACAGTTTGGAAGGGGCAACTACAAGTCTACATCTATTAATCATGCCTGGTTATGGGAAATCCTTGAATTGTACGAAGTTGTTAAATTCAATAAACGAATAATAATAACCGTAAAATAAATACAATACTTTGTCTATTATTGCAACTGAAAAAATAAACACAGAATGAAGTCAGTCAATCACATAATACAGCAAATCTTTATTAATGGAATCTGGATAGGCTAAGAAAATGTGGTGGTTTCTTCAGTCTCAGTACAAGACAGGAAAAAGTATCATTATGCGTGACAAAACCTATCAACTGACTTTAAATGTATTACTCTATTTAGTTTTAAATATAAATAGAGCAACAGTTTTAAAACTGATTTTGTTTTAAATTCGATTTGAAAGTCAATTTTGCGGATTTGTTTTAAAGACATGCATTCAGAAACTTTGAATTTAGGAATAAAAAAGCCGTGGAAAGACATTTCCAGGAAAAAAAAACTGGAAAAAACAACCTACAGAAAAAAAAAATACAAAGAGAAAGATTTCCGCAGAATGAATGCCCATGGGAAAAGGAATGGACAGTAAACAGGCAATGGGAAAAATATGCCGTGAAAAAAAAAAAACAAAAAAAAAAAACGTCAAGATCACTGTAGGAAAATAGCAGAAGGAAAACAATCCGAGGAAAAAAAACTGAGGAAACAAAAATCAGAAAGAAAAAAACCGTTTCCTAGTGAAATTTCTTACCTAACCTAGCTTGTTTAATATTTCTAATGCGTGGTCCAGTGACAACCCGAACCACTGCACTGTGTCAGAGGTTGGCACTAATGACCTAGTTGTTGACGCAACATTAAGACTCAACTCCCCCCCCCCACCCACTATAAAAACGACACACAAAAAAACACCAAAGAAAAAAGTAAACAGTTTCCTTTGGTTATTTCCGTGGCCTTATTTTTTTTCGTGGCTTCTTTTTTTTTTGATATTTTTCAGTCTTTATTTTAGTCCTAATCCACATTCGGAGTTTCATTTTCTGGCAGTGTGTTGCCAGCAGTTGTGATTAGTAGAGGTTTTACAATGTTTACTCTTCCCATGAGAACCGGGGCGGGGCCCCCTTCCTAACGCGAAGCGCGGTCTGACTGAGTATTGTCCGAAGGACCATACCGAGAAAAGAGGCTCCTGAGTTGAATCCTTTCGTCAATCAAAAAAGAAAGTTAGAGGTTCGAAGTGATCAGATACCGCGCTCACACAATCAGGTCACAAAACATGGGGCAATTACGCGGAAAAAGTTTCCAATATCAACTTACGTGTGGCGAATTTGACTTCAACGAATGCAAGCTCCTACCCCCTATTTTTTTTGGGCTGGTTTGGGGCGGGGATTGCCCACAGTTTCCGTCCTCCCCCCCGAACCTTCCTCTAGTAATTTTGCTGCTGGTTCAGCCAATAATTAAAGGATAAAGGAAAACTAAGCCCTATGTTTCCGGAATTTTCATTTGCAGCTTGCATTTTGTTGGTGAATATTAGTCCCCAAACTAAAGTCATTAACACTATTTTCTTACACCAGGTCAAAAGTGCATTACGCCAATGTTTAAATCGCAACAAGCCTTGTTCTATCCAGACTAAATTACTAAAGTTCAGTTTGCAAGTCATTGGGTACTTCGATCATCTCTACCCACACGTGAGAAGTGGACTCGTCGTCCAATAGTGTCCAACAGCTAAAACGGACTTCAATGTCGTAATTATTCGTCGTAACAGTTTATAATTATCTAACCTGCGACATGAAGTATGCATATTGGTCATGTCTGAAACCAATACCTTAAAACAATCGTACTTCCGCAGCCATTCACGCACTGGAGGAAGTAATCCATAAAGGAGAGTTGCAGAGAAGCCAAGTCTAAATTTCATTGTCCAATACTGTATATTTTCTTCCGGCTGGCTTTCTTGATCGGCTCGATTTTGCAACATTACCTTAGACGCGTGTAAATGTTGCAAATGTTGCGAAGGAACATACAAAACAATTCCTTTTTACACAACAAACAACCACGTGCATCGTTAATTATTGAGTGTAATGTTGGCTTGCCCACGTGCACCAGGACGCACGCGGTAAAGCTAACCCTAAGGACATCACGGGCGCCTTTTCCTATTATATCGACCGTTTTGCAACAGATTTTGAACCGCTAGATGGGCGTCATCTAATGATAGTGATATCGTTAACCTTGACGGTTGCTCCCTGGTGTACGTGGACGCACCAACTTTACATTTAATAATTAGGGAAGCACGTGGCTAGTTTGTTGTGTAAAAAAAAATTTCTTTGCGCGTTCCTTCGCTTGTTGAAATCAAGTGCTATTAGAACCAAATAATGGTAGACGGCGCTAGACGCTGCAACCTTCATCCGGTGAATAGGCACCTTTAATTTATGGTCCCAAGTTGAATTTCAGGCTGACATACAAATCCACTGTATTCCTCAGTATCGTGCGATTTGCAGTAGACGTTTTTTTTTTTTGTACCGCACCTTTAAATAGTTCGCGTAAAGTATAAAAGGAACACCACAGTTAGATCATTAACAAAATCAATAATAATGAACAGCGGGCCAAGAAAACTATGAGTGACGTCGGATGGAACAAATTCACGCGAGAAAACCAATATCCACAACGTTTTGATGTTGTCTGCAAGAGTGGATATGCGTCATGGTAGAATAGCGTCAAGTATGCCTAATTTCTCAGGACATGAACGATGTAGCCAAGATTGAGTGACGGTATAAATATCCACGAGTTGCAATTCCCATTCCGCAGCCGTAATAACAAGTATCTGTAGATTGGCCGAGTAGAATCCATGATGTTGTACACAGATGTACGTATTGACACGATTAGAAATGTGCTTACAGAAAACAGTGAGATGTACAGGAAAGCAATGCAATCTGTAATTTCTGACACATCGCATTTTCTGTTTTGAAAACAGGTTTAACGTTCGCGCCCAGATAAGACAGAAAAAATCTCGGAAAAATTCCGTTTTAACGGCAAAATGAGGCATGGGAAGCCTGGGGAGGGGGGGGGATGGTTCAGGGTTTTGGGGCATTTTTGCGTTTAGGAAATTTATTGGCTGGGGTGCCACCATGGGCTAGGACATCTACAACACTTGGTAAAAAGTGTCCCCAGGCGCATCACGAGCTTTGTAGAGGGTCCCCAGAATCTCGAGCAAAGCGAAGAACACACAGTCCAGTGGTCAGCGTCGTCGTCTCCAAACCCAGTGAATGCCGGTTCAAATCCCACGCCTGCCCTACGGACAGATGTGACTTGTCCGAGCGGTCTCTTTTTTTCCCTTAGAGGCAGAAACGAATCTAGGAATTGATGGGTGGGAGGGGACGAGAAAATGGAAAATGTAAGGAATAATTTTTTTGCCGTTTGTTGTTTGACCCACTGGCTGGGGTCCATTTTTCCGACAGTAACTCTTCAGTGAGGGTCTCACCTCCTTCTCTCCAATTTCGGACCTAAGGTTACTGTAATATACAGGATTTAGACGGAAAGGGGCAATTTGTGTTCTTAATAAGCTTTTGGTGTCCCCAAATTAAGTGACGTCGGCGGAAAGTCCTCGGTTCGACTCCCAGTTGGGGGAGTTGTCTTATCGTTCGTTCTCAGATTGGTGTATCTTGTATTTTCACATGGCCAGTCTTTAATGCACACTTTTTGCCTCTTCACCCTTTATCTTGTGTGATTTATCCTTTATTTACGTGAGGTCATTTTATTTTATGACATTACCCTTATGTAGTAGCATGTAATAAGTATTTCGTGGAGCATTTACAAGACCTCTAAGGGGAAGGGACGTGATGGAGGGTCTCTCGCCCGCCCCGGTAAGATCCGCCACTGCTCAAAGAACGATCTAACTACGTTCGCATCTGTATTTGTTCGAGAGTTTATAAAAAGTAGCAACGGAAGGCAGTTCACAGACGGTCGGTAACAGAGATTTAGGTAAGGATTGAGTTGAGGGAGGGAGACGGCGATGGCGTCGGACTGGAGAAAAGCGGAGCGCAAATGTATTACAAATTATAGGTTAAAAGAAATAACCGGCAACAAAATTACATCCCTCTAACTTTTCTTTTCGCCCATCCTCGGGTCATTTAAAGGTTCCTATATATTCACCGAATGAAAGGCTGCAGCGTCTAGCGCCGTCTACCATTATTTAGTTTTATGTAGCACTTGATTTCAACAAGCGAAGGAATGCGCAAAGAAATTTTTTTTTTTACACGACAAACAAGCTACGTGCCCCCTTAATTATTGAGTATAAAGTTGGTACGT
>JAHWFP010218325.1:8384-46999 GCA_023313725.1 Lithobius niger
GATTTTCTCTATCCAACCCGCCGTTCGCTGTCCGTACTGTTGCTTACCACTTTCCAATCGGCCGCCCGCTCGTCACCTTTATGTCGTCCTTGCCCGCCGGCCTCCGCCCATCCTGCTCCTGCACGTCACGTACCGTGCTTCACGGTCACATGTTAACTTCAGGGTTGCCAATTTCTCCATTTCGAACTTTGTTCATCGCATAACAACGCCTGTCATAATCTTCGTCCGCCGGTTAGCCGATTTATCGCACACGACCCCATGGCTCGTTCGTCGTTCGGGACCCGTTCGTCTCCCGCACGTCTGCCGCCTGCAACTCTCTCGACGTTTGCATGCCCAATTGTCGTCTGTTGCCCGTTCGTCGTCCACACGGCCGTACGTCGCTGATTCGTCTGCCGCTTGTCCACAGCCGCGTTGCCTGCAAGTTTGTTGCTGCTCACTGTGCCTATTCACCAAGTAATTGCTTTCTGTTCAAACTTTCATCTCCCCAGATACCACCTGCTAGCTTGTTGCTTCACATCAAAGTTAGTCGCATTACAACACCTAACACGACCTTCTTCCGCCGCTTTGCCCCGCAACATCCGCTTCTCCGCGACCCGTTCGTCACCTGCACGTCTGCTGCCCGCAACTTTTGCGACGTTCGCAAGGCCATTCACCGTCCACTGCTCTGCCGCCCTTCTAGTCTGTTCTCCGTTCGCTGCCGGCAAATCACTAATTAACGTCCGCAACTCGTTCATTCCTCGGACTATTCATCCCATTTCAGGCACTCTGTACGTGGGAAGCCGCCTGTTTCTCGCAGCAATCACTTCGGGTCTTTTTCATGACTTTGGTCATTACCCTTTCCATCTTCTCTCGTTTCCGATGATTCATCGCACTCTTCAACTCTATCCACGTCATCCACGTTTTTTATCCGTACGTAGATCTCCTATCTACCCTGCCCGCATCCCTCTTGGACTCGCCCTTCTTCCCGCCAAGGTTTTTGTCTCTTGTGATAACCCTCCCCGCTCCCCCCGCTCCGCACGCTTTTGTGCTATGTCCACCTCAACAATGGCCCGCACTCGTGGAGGAAATACCTGCAATACTCTCCGAAAACCCGACACCTGCTTCTGCGCACCTATAACCTCGAAGATAAAACGTTATGATCCCAATCCATCGTGCCAAAATCACCGATCCCTGTATGATATGTAAAAGCATCTTACCTCAAGAATGGGCATTAGTAACCAAGAAGAACAGGCTGCTGCTACACGCTCCCGTCAAAAGAAGTACGAAGAAGACACTTCCACCATCGTCATCTAAATCCAAATCTCAAGTGTCTCTCTCCCCAATGAATCTACTGCACAATCTTCATCTGCCATGATCTCCTACGGGCTCGACTCGCTCATTTTGAGGATCAAAACTTTCTTTTTAGCATTTTACGTCATAAGTTAGATCTCGACAACAAAGAAGTCGCTCGCCTTAAGAAGAATTATTGTGCTCCAGTTTCCACCGAGTTCGCTGCCGCAAAAACCAAACTCTCAAATGCCAACAAGATTATACAGGCTCAACGCACAAATATTCACATTCCAAAGCAGACGACATCATTTACGCACCTCTCAAAACAGCGAAAACCAGTTTACAATTTTCGCACAAACATTGCGAATCGCCTCGAAAGTAATCAAAAGCTACATCGGCGTGTTGAACTGGCTGACGCCAAATTCTGGGGACTTTTCCCTCTTCCTCTCAGTGGCAAACGTCCAATTTTCAAGATGCACTAACAATTTTTGTGCAAAGGGTTTTGGGTCACTAGCAAAACACCAAATTTTCGCGGCACAACTTCTTAGTATTTAGGAGGGAATTATCCGGGGGCAGTTGTCCAGAAGGCAGTTGTCTGGGGGAAAATTGTCCTCGACTCCTTGGGTGAGTAGTTTAAAACTGAACTCTCTTCCATTATATCCAATGATCGGTTATAATTTGGCCTTGACAGTTTAGGAGTATTCCTTAAATTTGTACCTGATATTTAGAGGGTTCATTGTTTTTTTTCAGGCATGTTTCGCATGTTGGCTGGGATCCAAACAAAGGCTTAGATGTAAGTATGAATGTGCTCTATGGAAGTATAGCTCAGCCTGTACGATTTTAGGTAATTAGAGTTAAACCTCATTATAACAATACCTCTTACAACAATAAACCTGTTTATAGCAATGCTATTTTTGACACACTTAGAGCAACCATGCATGCCAAAGTGATTGCTTATAACAATAAACCTTATATTATATAACATTCTACTTTCCAAGGACCCTTGAATATCGTTATATAGAGGTTTCACTGTATATCTTTTTCTATTATAGTAAGTAGGTTCCTTTCACGTTTACGATAGCTAATTTGACTAAACTCATTCGGCGATCTTCATGGCCATGTGAAATTGCCAACCACTTTTTTGTATTTTTTTTTAAAACTTTTATACAAACTACTGAGCCATCGAAGATGACGCCAAAACTTCTACACTTTTGGAATCGTGTAAATGCTCTTTCCGGTGTAGATATATATGAAAATTGCAACCATCTTACTTTGAATGTTCTGTGGCTACGGTAAAAAATTTGTTGACTCTCAAACTCAGTCAAAAATACGTATCAGTATTTTTGCAAATTTTCGATAGGCATTTTGTCCATACAGGTGTAAAATATGGTGCTCCTATCTTCGTCAGGCTTAATAAACTTGCTTCTTCAGTTATCTATATTGCTGTTGTGCTAGGTGATCGAGGAAAATTTGAAAAAACGCGGGGATCGTAGCCCTCAATGTGTGTTAGGCCGAGCTTGTTGTTGTTGCCGTTGTACGCCATGCCGTGTGTGTTTGTTCGCTGTCATGACGGTGCCACTTTCTAGTCAGGTGTTCACCAAGTTGCCGACTGATTATATATTCGATAGATTGGTTTGACGGTCCCTGCAGGTTCATAAGTGATCCAACTTCCGAAATTTTGTGCTGAATTGCCAGTGATTCTGGCAATCACTGGAATCACTGGGAATTCAGCACAAAATTTCGGAAGGTGGATCACTTATGAACCTGCACTCTGCAGGGGCCGTCAAACCCATCTATCGAATATATAATCAGTCGGCAACTTGGTGAACACCTGACTGGAAAGTGGCACTGCCATGACAGCGAACGAACACGGCCTGGCGCACAACGGCAACAACAGCAAGCTCTTCCTATCACACATTGAGGGCTACGATCCCCGCGTTTTTTCAAATTTACCTCGATCAGCTAGCACAACAGTGATGTAGATAACTGAAGAAGCACGTTTATTTAAGCCTGAAGAAAATAGGAGCACCATATTTTACATCTGTATGGACAACATGCGTATAGAAAATTCTCAAAATACTAATGAGTATTTTTGACTTTGAGTTAGAGCGTCAACAAATTTACCATGGATATATATGACAGCTTAAAAAAAAATTCAAAACTGAAGGATTTGTGGTCTCTGACAAGTGAATCAGTGCACAAATCAACAATCCTGTTGAAGTGGGTTGCCCATGACGGGTTTGACAGAAACACTTTACTCCGTGTCGCGCCCTGTGGAAAGGGAAGGCTGTGAATTGAGTGAACCAAACCCACAAATGCACGCCGCTTACTTGGATGTTTGACGCTCTGCCAGCCGAAGCCGTAAAGCGAGTGGGACAATTTTGAGGTAATTCCCAGCAGAAATTCGCAGGGTCTTTTGCATGTCAAAATCGACATGAACACAAGGCATCATGGGGTCCTTCTCTTTCCAAAAATGCCAAGGTTGGCAGGGACCTCTGGCACATGAGACAGTCATGCTAACCACCATGCCACCTTCCCTTTGCACATCTCTTACCATGTGAAAGCACGTAAGGCAAACTGTAAATCAAATGATCAACTTCAATCTTAACCTGAAGAAATCTCATAAGTAATACAGTAAAGTAACTTTTCATGCCCTTTGACCAAGGCACACAGTTGGGCAAAAGGCCAGCTGTGAAACTGTACAAGTGTCATTTAGCTGGGTGTATGTGGAAGTTTTTAGTGTGTCTGGTGAAGCTTGAATCTACCGAACAGATTGTGGGAAAGTTCTTTTGCTGTTCTCCGTGGGCTTGATCTACGGGTTCATAGTGGTCGCACGTCATTGCTGTAATGGTAGACTGACTATTTACTGTGTTACAAAAATGAAAAGTTTAGGAAACATTCTGGAGCCAGTTTGTGGTTGTGGAAAGGACATGCATCAAAGGTATGGATCCACCAAGATAGACCACACTGACGAAAATGGACAGGGAAAAAAGCAGTCCTGCAATTTCTATTCAGAAGTCCCTGTAGAAATCACCAGACGCGTTCCCAAAGGACTTAGCCAGTTAAAGTGGCACTATCATCAAGTGAAAATCATACGAAAATACCGTGGCACCACCTAGCGGCAGTGATACTGTATTATTAACGTTTGCAAGTTGCTCCCAGGTGCATGAGGATGTACCAAATTTTTACTCAATAATTAAGGAGGCTCGTTCGTTGCTTGTTTGTTTTGTTAAAAGAAATGGTGCATTCCTCCGATTGGTGCAAGAGATGATAGCACTAGATAAGGAAGCCTGCACCGATACCGATACTGGATTGGCTCGGGTGCCGATAATTGCGGTATCGACACTTTTACAGAAATATCGATAACTCTGGAACTGTTTGAGATAATGAGATGCCGTGTGCGGTGGTTTGCTCAAGAAGTATCTTTCTAGCTATGTATTAACTGTTCCTCACTATTTAATAATTATTGGACTTTTGCAGAAAAGTACACCCTTGATGAAAAAATGGGGTAAAATTGTGGATACCGGTATCGGTAAAATTTTTAAAATTGTTGTTTGTTTGTTGCACACTCCTCTACAAACATTAAAGAGAAAAACAATGCTGCAAGCTGGGTAAAAAAAAAAACTGTGCAAGCGCATAACCAAGGCCAAATTCTGAGAAACATTTGGCGATGGTTCTTCATAAAGAAGGCTAAGGTCTATTTGATCTTTGATTGATTTACCACAACTTAATTGTAAGGGTCGAAATTGGATTCAGTGCTGACTTACAGAAAATTGTCTCCGAGATTCCTGCTTTACTGCAATCTCTCACTTAAAGTTGACCCCCTTTACACCATGTATGCAGTATTGGCTTGCTTCCATTGACTTGGAAACTACTTAAACTACTTGGCCTGAAAGTAAGATTGGAGGACTTTTTTTTTTCCAAATTTTACCCTTTAAAATTGAATTATTGCCTTCTGTCATATTTACGATCGCAAATTTTTTTTGGAATTCGCAAGCCTGCAGAAATGACATTCATTTTACGGTTGTTTCTTGTTGGTTATTAGTTGTTTCAGCTGGAAAGCCTAGACCCCAAGTTGAAAGAATTCTTCAAAATGGCTGGAGTTTCTGAGTCTCAGCTACAAGATAACGACACCCGCAAGTTTATCTACGACTTCATAGACAAAAATGGGGTGACTGATTTTTTGCGATCTGCTGAAGATGAAGCAACGGATGCACAAGCAGCAATAGGTAGGCTAGGCTTAGTTTTATTTAAAAAAAAATAGTACTCAATTAATTATTAGTAAAACTGGAAGGTATTCAGTCTAGGATGAGTAACTTTGCTAATTTGAAGCAGTTCTTCCAAAACGTTTATTTTGCCACCGAGATTCGGTAAATTACGATGCCTAACAACAAGTGAATTTTAAGATAATACTTGGTTTCCACTTAGTGTGTGCATATTAATATGCACACACTAAATGGAAACCAACCTTTATTTTAAAATTCACTTGTTGTTAGGCATCGTAATTTACCGAATCTCGATGGCAAATCTCGGATGCATGTTAATCATGCTCTGACCACCACACCCATGTTATGTACAGATCAGTTGTTTTGTTTTTAATCTTTTTCTCCTTTACAGCAAACCTTATTTGTTTCATTCTGGCCACTATATATTTAGAAAGTGTTCGTTAATTTCTACGTTTTGATTTCTTAAACTTAAGATTGCTATACTGTGTTAATTTCTGTGTACGTTCATGTCATATTTCTTTTGCTTTACCTTTGCCAGCTCGTCCACCTGTTCCAAGTAGATGCCCCCCTCCTGCTCCTTCGTCCCCCATGCCTGTAACTGGATCTGCAGGTCGCTCTGCTCCCCCGCCACCGCCAGTCAGAGTTATGGTCCCCCCTGCTGCACCCTTGGCTTCTCCTGCTCAAGAACAACGAAGTTCACCTTCGATGTCCCGTCGTCCAAGCCCTCCTCCTCCCCCACGATCTCGTGGATTGCCACAGCTTCCCTCTACACCCCCATCGGCTAAAATGCCACAGAAGGCCCTTCCACCTCCGCCTCCAACTGCGCCTCCACCTTCATCGGGTGGACCACCGCCGCCACCACCTCCCCCACCCCCTGCTCCAGATATGCCTATGCCACCACCTCCTATGCCATGTAATGGTCCTCCGAGTATGGTACCACCGCCTCCAGGAGGAGGTGGCGGTGACTCGCACAGTGCTCTCTTGGAAAGCATCCGTGGCGGAACTTCCCTAAAGGTAAATTCTGAGTTGAATACTGTAATTGGTTCAGCTTCTTACAGTAAAAAACTATACTTTGGACACAGTTTATACAAGAGCGTTGAAGTCTTTGAAGGTCTGAGAAAATATGTCAAATTCCAGTAGTGGAAATCCTGAAACTTTACGTTTCCCATAAAATGCGTTAAGGGTACCGTCAACCCTAACAAGGGAAATTCTATTCTAATCAACCATTTAGGATGAAATTTTGTGGATATGTTTCCCCAGTGCTACAAATTTGATCTGTAAAAAAAAAATTTATTTTTTTTGCCCCCGGCCTCCCACCCCTTATACTGGGTATCTCAAAACTCAGGGGTTGCCCCTATAATATCATCCACCATTCCCATTTGATATTTCAAACTGAGGTCCACCAGGGGCACCCCTATGGAGGGGCAACACCTGCCCTACCTCATAAATGGGTTGATTCCTTCGAGAATGTACCAACTACACGGTTTCATTCATCTACGACAGTGGTGGCAAAAGTTATTGGGGCGACCCGTGACTTTGGGGATACCCGGCGTATGGAAATTTTATGGTCTTCCATTGTGTCAAGGATATCTCCATTAAGGAAAATTGGAAATTAAGCCAACAGCGAAAATCATACACTAGAATCATATCTAGTGTATGATTTTCGCTGTTGGCTTAATTTCCAATTTTCCTTAGTATTATTTCCAGCGATTTATGTCTATTTATTTAAGGATATCTCCATCACATTACGTATGATTAACTTGATTTTTTTTTTTTAATTTTGTGTTGGCTCAGGTGTATTGTGAAGTAGGATTATTCAGCTATACACAGCCAAAGTGGAGAAATAATACTTTTCACAAACAATTGCCGTGGTTCTTAGCAACGGTGCATTGAGAAATTGTTTTTCTGTGACTAATATCGACTTAGTATCATGACCCAAGTTTGGTTTTATAGCTACAGTACCCTGTTCTGATTTTAAAAATTTCAAAGAGGTGGCTGAAAACGTTCGATCACAAACGTGACGAGCAGGCGAACATTTGCCCCATGTTCTCCTTCTTATTTAGGGTTGATTATGCATTGAGAATTTTTTCTCCTAATATCAACTTATCATCATGATCCTAGTTTCTTTTTATCTACCCTGTTCAGCTGCAGTAGTTTGGTCATAAACTTGACTAGTACGCAAGTATTTGCCCCTTGGAAAAATACTAGAAAAAGTCTGTAAGGTTAGTTGACTGTAACCTTAAAGAATAGTAGAATTTGGATTCCCATATTATATTGGGGATGTTTTTCCAGTCTTATGGTTATCAGGAGACAAAATCAACGAAATTGTCAAGCTGTTCATTTATTATCGCGTCTGGAAGTTTAGGGACTCCGAACTGCGTAGTGATTTTTTTATGTGTCTCACGAATATAAGAATTTTCGGTTATAAAAACCCCGCCCCTGTAGCATGAGGTTGGATGTAAGTGGTGTCGACTGTATATTTAGTGTTAAAAAAAATATGTACATGCTTAAAATACCAGTTCGAAGATAGGGCTTGGAGTTTTTGTGGTGGGTCCTGGAAGAGTTATGAAAAGTCCAGGATTTTTGTTTTAACCGAAATTTTGTACAAACCTTGTGTTAAACCTGAGTTATCTGGACCCAGATTATTTGAACACTACGGTGCTGGAAAAATATGCAGAATTTTGAGTTTTCAGATAAGATATCAAGCTTGTTTTAATTCTGTATTCGGAAACAATTTGTGCCAAACACTGTTTGTAATGCTCCAGTAGGGGAACGTTCAAGTATTATGTCTCTCTCCTCCCCTTCTATTGCTCAACCCCCAAGCCCCTCGCCCTCCAGTATTACATCATTTCTAACAACCTCTCTTTATCCCTCCTTTCTCCCCCCCCCCACCTACCTCCCTCCCCCCGATGGTGTTTTCCCTCTACATCCCCAGTTTTTCTCCGACAACTTTTTTGGGGGTAATTTTTCACCCTTAATTGCATTTTCCTGGGGGTAGCGGTGCTTAAGTCATCAACTGCCCCCCTCCCCATCACCAGCAATCGACACCATTTGGCAAATCCCCCTCTCCCTCTTTTCTTGATGTAATACTAAACGTTCTTTAGGTGGTACCCAGGTACAATATCCTACTAAATAATGTCTTTGCATGTAAAATCAGTTGTCCAAACACCTTTCGTTCTAAATTACAGTCACTCTTGATACAACAAAACAAACCACTGAATAGGGAATTTCTACCTACAGAGAACAACTGTTAACTGTTTAGTTGGCCACCTTCTGTTCCGTTCATAGTGTGAAAATCTATCTTGTAAAGAAGCTCTTGATTTGAAACACGTTTCCAATACTATGAAGGTGTTTTCTCATACTTAAACCCACTGCAAACCTTAACCTTTTTTCAAATTAAAATCACTAAAATACGTCTAGTGGCGAATTTTCGACAAACAGTGGAAAGATGTTGAACTTCGTTTGTCTCTTCAGGCCTACTTGAAGGGAGATTGTTTTGGTTATTTATTTTGGCTCTTCCATGCACTGCTGTCTTGGAACTTGAAAAATTCGTTCGCGACCATTGATCTTTAGCAGTGCGAGTGGGAGCGGAGCTCGTTATGGTTCTCCATTTGCTTGCTAGGCTTTCATGGATTTTAGGGTGGATGAGATGGCCAATGGTTGGGCAGGCTGGGGGCTCATAAGTTGATGATTAACATTTTTTTAGGGGCTGGATGGTGACGAAGTCAGAAGCCCTCAGATGATTATCCCTGCCAGAATCTGGCACAAGCATTGTGGTTGCACGGTTCCAGTCGATGGATGCTTGATTGGCTGCTATGCCATTGGCTCCACACAACACTCCATTGACTGGAATCGTGCAACCACAATGCTAGTTGTCAAATTCTGGCCGGGATAATCATCTGAGGGCTCTTGAATCCATCATCATCCATCACCTACAAAATCTACACCCATCTGCACTGGACCCCGACATCCGCTAAAATAAAAGTGAGATTTCTTTGTTTTGCATGAAATATAATTTTCCAAAAAATTTGATTAGCTGAATACCACTTTGTTTCAATTACTTTGAATAACAGAGGCTCTACTGTAGTATCAAATTGTTGACACCTTGATAATAATTTTTATTTGTTTTGTAATTAAACAAAGTTGTGCTTATTATGCTGTAATGTCATTTTATAAATTATTTGTAGCCTGTGCAGCAGGACGAAACTCGTGCAGTTCCTGATTCTCGAAACATGTTGCTTGAACACATTCGCCAGGGAGTAGTACTTCGTCAGGTACGTCTGGTGTTTTATTCCTGGATTTGAATTAGACCTCGTATCCTAAGCGTATCGGGTTTTAAGATGTAAACAGTTGTAATACATAGCTAATTCTTCACATGTATTAGAAGTATACAAGTGAAGAATTCTTCTTCTGGTGAGTTCTTCTAAAGTAGTATGAGAAGAATAAGCCTGTACCAGCTTCACAAAAGCCTGTAAAATCCTTGAAAGTACTTGAACTGAGGTTGTATGTGCCTCGTGCCTTTACATGATGCTAGGCTGGTCCGTTATCCAGCAGCTTGAGTTACCCTTTTTCATCTCACAGTCAGTCCCTACCCTACTAGCAAATTCAGTAGGGATGCACCCGAACACTAATTAATTAAAAAGTTCGGAAATCACATGTATCGTGTTGGGGCGTGGACATTATACACTTAAAAAGCAATATTACGTCCTAACGTTTCCTTTTAACGTATTTAAGTACGTAAGCTGTGTCAAATTTTAGTGAGACGTGACGTCGCATCCTCCCCGTCCTGTCTGACAGTTGGGGGTTTCTGATATGTCTCGGTTTGCCTGGATTTGACCGTTTGAAGTTTGGTGATTGATGCCAGTTTCTATAGATAGATAGTACTTCTATGTTATCGTGGACGACATTTAAATCCCACAGTTGCTTTGGAACCTGCATTCATTCTCAACAATCCAAATGCAGTCAAGTTAACAAAAGGACCACACCCAGAAATTAAAGCATTAATGCTTTCCAACAGTCGTTTGTACAAGTTGCATCACCATCCGCAGAAACTGGCATCAACCACCGAACTTTAAATCCAGGCAAAGCCCCATTCGTCTAAAAGGCTGTGGCATAAGTGAGGCGGTCGCACAAAAATGCACCGCATTATACTTTAAAAAAAAAGGAAGTGTTGGGAAGTAAGAGGCACTTTCCAAGTGTTTCATAATTTAAAAAGTGCATCAAGGTATGGAAAAGTAAAAAAAAAATAAAATAAAGTGTTCCTAAACATGTCTTAAAAAGGTATGGAAAATCCTTTCCGGTAGTGTGGGCGATCCCTTTGTGTATTTTTTTTTGACACATTGCATTGGTTTGAATCCTAAGACTTAATAGGGGATTAAGGATGACACATTTTAACTTCAGATCTCTATGCTACAGAAAATAAACTTTTGACTGGGGGTATAGTATAAACAAGCGCATCTACAATATTCCTCTTAATATTCCCCTAGCACTACTGCTTATCAAAACTTCCAAAAATAGGTTCTCTTAATTGTGTATATGTAACATTGCAGCACGGGGCAATATTTTAGCCAGGTGCCAATTTGTACCAATAAGATTAGTTTTGGTTTCAATGTAACAAAAAATAAAGTCTTGGAGAGAGTGCAAAATTAAGATGTATTGTCATAGCAATTGGAATTATGAGTCTGTTTTATTTTAGTTTAAAGTAAGTTAACTTGCCAATTTTCAACTACGTAAAACACATCGGTAGTATTGCAAGAAGTTGGACCTGCGTTTCTACGATAAGGTGCAAACTTTTTTTTAATCCCCCAAAAAATTCAGCAACGAAGATTGGACCTGCTGTCGTCGTCTTTGGATTATGGGAATATTATGGTGGCTTCTTTAACCGTGGCAGTCCAGCTGCTGCTGTTTCGGTCGTGCTCCGGTAATATATGTATTCTAGCATGTCTACCGAATGATGCGACTCCTGGTTACCACAACCATCTCCACAAGTTCGAGTTGGTAAGCTGGATTGCATACTAGTGCTGCACAATTGTTTGGAATGTATTTTGTAACTTTTAAGGTCAGTTGTAAAATACGGCACACATCCTTTAACAAATCTGATGGACTACTGTAAAGATCCTCGCATTCAAAGATATTCATGAATTTTTACGTGTGCGACTTGCAACTGTTGTGCAGTATTGATCAATCTTTATTTAAGAAGTTTTGAATTAGCAATTCCAATATTTAAGAATTTTTCCGTCTATTTTCATTTTCTTTATCCTATTCTCTTCCAACTTTGGAGTTTTCTCATGATTAGGTGGACCGTTCTCAGCTGGAGCCACTGTCAATAGAGCCGCCGAGCCCGAGAGATCAGCTATTGGCTCAAATTCGCGAAGGCGTTGAGCTGAGGCCAGTTAAAGTATGTAGGGAATATCATTGCAAGTCACAAATATGCCTTCACTAACTACTTGCCAACATAACTTTATAACCATTTTGCATGCTAAATTAGTACGCAAACAGTACAGTTGTGTACGTTCAATGCATTTCTGTTCGTAGTAAGTTTTTTATCCTACTGTAAAGCACACTACACATGCCTCGTCTCACTGAGCAATGCGCTGCTAGCATGGCTTTTGTTAGGGGCGTGAACTCATTGGGGTAGTGGACCGATTGACCTTGAAACCTTTCATTTTGATGAATATGGTTCCATGACTTGTACCCAATTGTAGGTGGATATGCGTTGCTACCTGGATACGCATTGCAACGAAAGAACATCACTGTGGTTGTTGTTACCACTTGCTGAGGAAGAAGCGTGGCAGCAGCTTCGACAAATTCAAACTTCATTGTTTTTAAAGACTGGGTGACAGATCCAAATCCATTATTTTAAGCATAAAATTTTTAACTGAAAGTGAGACAAAGGGACCAAAATACTGAAATAAAAGCGTTCAAAATGGAATGAAACGGCACTTGATTTTAATAGGCATTACAGTAGAACCTCGATTATCCGACGATCACTTAACCGACATGCTCTGTTAACCGACACCCCTTCTTTAGGTTATGTGTAGCAGAAACTGATTTAAAGTATCCCACTACCCAGCTGCGACTTAGTCCTCGACTTAACGTCGGTGCCAAAATTAAACCAAGGTGACCTAGTTTTGCTGCTCTTTGGCCTTAGTGACCATAACTTCACTAACGTGAGTGCACCAACAATTTAGTTGGGCTTATAATTTAAAGGCCTTCAGATTACAATGTAAATTTGGTTATCTGTCATTTTCGATTATCCAACGCCCCCTCAAGCGCTGGTTTCTTGTGTAATGCGACGAAGCAAACATCTTGGGGGCCGTCATGGTCCTAATTATGACTGATAACCGAGGTCTCAACAACCAACAGCATGCAAGTTTCAGTACTCCATCGTGTGGTTTGTTTGCCTGCTTCACAGTTTTGTAACATTTCAGTTTAAACATTTCAGCATCGATGTAAACTGTGCCGTTGCCACAGTAACGGAATTATGTAAATTCTCTGTTATTATGACAAGAGTCGCATATTTCTGTATCTCAATTTCAGATGGTCACATTTTCATGTGACGAGTTATAATTATGTAGCAATTAATACTGAGGTGGTTTAGACTTTTAACACATTAAAACTATTGTGTATCTGCCTGTCTAGTGCCATGTTTTCAAACTGATTATGTTAGGATGAGGTCACACTTCCTCATACAAGCCTCACATCTCGCCATGAGCTGCGCACGCTCTCAAGTCATCGGCAATCATCGGCAAGTCAGCCCACTGTTATCAGATTGGGATCAATCTTGTACACACTTTAGCCTATACAGGTGCTGGTAGGTTATCTTATCACAGGCACGTAAAATATGTAAAAACTTCTATTCTGATTTGTGGACCGAGAACAGCATTTATCAATTACATGTGCATCGCTTCTTGGCCTTTGGCTATATAGCATCAGTTAACAAGTACATCTGTGAGGACTAGCAATCAAGTGCTACTTATCCACCCAAAGTCAGTACATACAATTTTTTTTTCTTCGTTTGACTTTGTTGTCATAGAAACGAAACTGGAGCTAATAACGTACGCTAAAGAAATGATCTATAGAAATGTTCTTTATAAATCATACAGCATTCTCAATGCATGAAAGTATTTACAAAGTACTGAATGTGAATGCGAAAATGGTGTCATGGGCTGGTATCAGCTTGTGCTCTAACAGCATTTACAAGTAACCATCCAATAATAGAGTGTCGTGTGCATGAAGGCTTATACAGATTGTCAAGTGTCGAACTGCAGTAAAATGAGAAAAACGTTTTGTGGAGATGAATTTACAACTCTTAGAAATGTGATTTAACGTTTTGGCTTTCACTTAATTATTGAATGTGCACGTCTTTAGTTTTCCTCAGCGGCACATAGTACACAATAATTAATTCTCATAGGTTTTCTCTTGATGGTTTTCCTTTCCTTATTTTTCTGTTCTTTTGATTGTGTAAGCTGTGCAAAAGTCCATCCACACTTGGCGGCCGTGATCGTTTGTTGGCTGAGATCAGACAGGGTATTGAGTTGAAGCCGGTGACAGGGGTAAGGAAGGTGTCACTCTTTCTGTGTATGTGACTCAAGAAATAGTGACCTTTGGATTGCGTAGTTCGAAATGTACGTCTCACATTGCTTGTTTGTGTCTGATAGGTTTAACCGTTTTAATGAAAGAGTACTGCATGTTTTTACTAACTTACACGAGACTAGTAAACCTGTTTAAATTTTTATTTCAGACCTTAACAATTTTAGTTATAGCAAGCGATAGTAGTAACTGCACATCTTGCATAAATCTAAGGCTGATTAAACAACGTGCAGCCCAAGAATGTCAAGAAATTTGGCAACTGGCTATTTTCAATTCTAATTTTGTTGAGTGTCTAGGAGGCAGTAACGTGTCAATAATAAAAAGCATCTTGCTTACCAAAGCAAAAGGCAATATATAGGAAAGAGGAAAACGGCCAAACAACAAAAATCGTACACTAGAAGTAATGTAGTACAGTAAGCCACCTTATTGACTACATTTCGTCGTGTGGTGTGGCCTTGATTCAAACTGACAACTCAATCCATCCACAGATCACTGACACAATGCCTTTTCGATCAGCCCACTCCTCAACCGGCACAACGACAAAGGCATTATGTCAGTTATGTGTGGACAGCTTGGATTACCAGTTCGAATCCATATCATGCCGCTCCGATGAAACGCAAGGTGGCTTACTGTACTACATTATTTCTAGTGTATGATTTTTGTTGTTTGGTTTTTTTTTCTTTCCTTTATGTAATTTACAGTGATTTGTATATTTATTCAAAAGATAATACTTGTCATCAGGAACACTCATTTAACGCTTATTACAGTATTAAGAATGTGCAGATCGCCTTTTTATCCGCTGAACCAATACATTTAATAAATGACTGGTAGACACCAGTTTTGTCGAAAACTCATCTCCGATAGAATCTTGTGAGACAATAGAGTGAGCTGCGAGTCCACAGCTCCAAGTCTGAAATACCTTGAACAATATTGTTGCATAAGTCGTCTCTTATTTGAAAATAGCCAAATTGAGTGCCGTAGAAATAGTTGGAAGGATGGTTTGTCTGTTTGCATCATCAGATATTGGGTTTGTTATCGGCAGTTGACCTGCTACAGATTTTTACCGACCAGACTCTTATCGACAGATGTGGGTTCGGCATGATATGATAGTTTTGATGCAGCCTAGGGATGGGCGAAGTTCGAAATTTCAAGTCGAGTTCAAGTTGGGCGTCGTTGTGGACATTCAACTCTTATCTGAAAATTTCAAGCTCAAATTTTTTGATTTTCGTCTCGTTAAACAAAAATGGCTAGGTTTGCTACGATTTCGAAAAATTGTAGCACCACTTATCATCTTTACTTAAATTCTGTAGAATTGATGCTTTAAAAAATGTAAAGCACTTCGTGTACTAATAGTTACACAATAATCAGTTAATCGCATGTGGCCACGTATATAACATTGAAATCGACAGCAGTGGCAATCTATTTTCGTCCAAGATGGCATCAGCAAGTGTGTAGTATTTCTGATACAAAAAAACCTGTAAGTATAAGAACCTACATCATCATCTTCAATAATCTGCCCCCATACTTACTCGAACTTGACGTGAAAAACGTTGAGCTTGTACACCGTAATACTGCCTTACTTAATATTAAATTTTCTGTGAGAAAGACTTTATTTCTGACAAATCTAAATCAGTACTGCATGGTAAAAAAAAAAGGTAAGTACTAAGATGATGAACATATGCGTGTAGTTCTGTGTATTATGTTTGTGTAACAACTTAGCATCACACTCGATGTTCAGATGTTGTGTTGAGATTTAGCAGAGTACTAATTTATGTGTATATATGCATGTGAATAATGCATGTGAATATATTTTAGCTATATATATGTAAAGCCGTTTTAATGTTAGTGTGTGTGAGAATAGCTAACATAACACTAGGGAATAGAGATGTGCGATACTCGAAAACTTCGAGCCGAGCACGGAATGTTTACTCGAACTCGTCTCGTCGCTTTTCTCCCTACTTGGGAAACTCGAATCCGGTGAAGTTACTGTAACTTCGTCAATTTTTGGCCCATTTCGACGTTCAAAATTGTCTTGAGAGCATTTCGGTGGTGCTAATTGAAAGCATCTTAAACCATTTTAAAGTTATGTCCAAAAAACTGGAAAACTAGTTGTAGACGTTGACCCACGTAATCCGTTAAGCATCATCTTAGTTGTTATTACACTAACAAATAAAAAAAAAGACGCTTGCAAAATAGTGTGTTAACCAATACTCGATCTTGGCTCGATACCCGATTCTTCTCTTACAAACTCGGCTCGGATTAAAATTATTCTTTCGTACACCTCTATATAACACCAATCATGGTAATGGCGCATAAAATAAAAATCTATAGTTTCAGTGTGCGCGGTTCAAGGGACAAACTATCCTCACTTAGTACTGTCTGGAGCAAATGCCATACACCAGTGGAGGGGAGGGGGAGCAGCAGAGCCTACAGCGTACGATGTTGTAGTGTATGTCGTCCCCAATTCCTCTCGCAGTACCAACCCGTTAATTTTAATACTTTTAACCTATACAAGGCCAGTTGTCTACTATTATGCATCACAGGACATCGCAGAATTTCCGGTGTTGCTTTTTTTTTTTTTGCCCAATTACATGCTCGCACTATAACTTTCCATCTCAGTTGGTATACAGTGGCAACAACAGATGGTGTACTCCATGCTAAAATAGTGACTCACTAATAACTACGCACCACCAAAAGAGTTCTAGGTCTTCCAAATTTGCAAATTTTCGATAGTTTTTACAACTATCTTCATCAGGCATGAACTGTCTTCCTACCCACCAACGATCACAATTTGAATTTGAATTTCGTGCCACACTACTAGTCTCCCAGTCGGCCTTGAGATGTCATTCATCCTGGCCGCTGCTGTAGTCGTTCTCACTTATAGAGCTTGACTCGTCAAGTGCTGCTGTAGGGAGAAATTTTTACCACTGCGCCTTTAGCTTGTCATTCAGTTCAGGTGTTACAATTTTTGTTATTTGTTTATATGCTGGGTCTTGGATGTTTAAGTTTAAGTTTCGGCCAGGACGTCGGTATTTATTATCCCTGCTAAAAATTTGATTTCTAATTTTTCCATCTCATCATAGTTCGGTTTTCATTGTTGCAGGAAGTAGTCAAAGCAAAAAAAGTGCGAATTTTTGCTTGTATATGTATTTTGAAACAGTTCAACTGAGGTCGAAAAGCCTACATCTAAGAAATAAATGAGTCCTTTCTTAATCATTTAAACTGCCCCATTTTGAGGACCTGAGGCCTCGAAATTAAGACTTTTGTTTTAAACTAGAAGTTTAAGCAGAAACCCAGATCGTTTTATTTTGATCCTTTACAACGAATAAACTGTTCGCTGGCTGACAATGTTACTTTTCGCTGTCCCAATCATTGTTACATGGCAGTAATGATACCGGTAGATCTTGTATGCCGAAATTGTTGACGATGCACGCCTGCATGTTTCTCATCCGCCTAAATCGTTGCTCCGCTACCAATTATGAGCCCTGCTGCCGTACCTTGCCGTGATTATTGTACATACCTATGTTTGCTCCATCTGTTTTTTTTTTAATATTCTAGATTGGTTCTTATGATGCTTTTTTTTTTGGAACAAGAAGTGTAGATGAAACATGTGCATGTTACGCAGTGTTTGCTGGATTTGTTTGTGAACACCCCTCTTTTGATGCAATGTAGTTGCATGGTCGTAAAATTTTTATTACCACAAAGAATCACAATAGCACAAACAAGAAATTGTACACAAAAAATAGCTAAGATTCGGTAATCTTTTAGTATGGTCTTATATTTCACTGAGATGTTGTGACCGGAATTTGAACTGATGAACTTCGTATTTCAACTAAGATGCTCCTGCTGTCTGAGAAAGCCTTTGTTTCTAAAAAAAAAAAAAAAAAATTACTGAATCCATTAAGAAAGCTACATGGTCATAGCCAAGGCTTGGCAAGACCGCAAAGGCATTTCGAATAACAGTCACCTCAATGAAATATGAGTCACGATTGTTGCTTGTGTTTTCTTTACTCCTGATTAGTTTTAAGTAGTTACTTGTGATTTGAACCTTTGGAAAACTGGCAGACTCTTCATTAGCACAACCCGATTATCCGATAGCCCTCCTTGTAGAAAATATACAAAAATTTGCTAATTACTGTACAACGAAAAAGAATTGAGCTTGCTTTATTTGTGTTTTCAAAAGCGTTTCAAATCAAAATCTGCCTATATTCCACTTACATAATAACTCACAATGCCCCAACATTTAAACTGAACCAAGTAAACGGTTTTATTTCTTAATTTTGTATGTATGGCCATCCATCTAGCATCGTCCCCCTGGGGCATGCCGAATTTGGCCGTGATCCGAGCACTTTTCAAAGTGGATTGCCTGAAATAGTCTTACCCGAACACCTTTGCTCCCAATTCGGGTAATCTAGAATTATACTAAATGTCAGAACTGGTGATTACTTTTGTATCTGAATATAAAGCACATGGCAGTATTTGTAAGTTGATATAGTAAAGTCTGTCTGCATTAGAAGTTACTTAAGTTTTTGGTTTTTAGGTCACTGAAAATACAAAGTCCCAAGAAATAGCTCCCGTCCTGGATGGCATGGCTGGTGCCCTTGCAAAAGCCCTGGCAGAAAGATCTCGGGTGATCCATTCTTCAGGTATTGATGTAACAAATTTCTATGCATCCTTTAACAACCAATTGACGGATGGAAAAAATGCTGCACTTTTTTTTTCATAGTTTTTGACTGCAATGCGATAAGTTTTATTGATTTACGTTGATTACCTACAATCATATTGTATGATTTACGCAAACCAAAATTGCAGCACAAATTCCCAGTTAGAAGTGACAGTTGACAACTGAGAAGCACGGGATTTTCAAATAGTGTATTTAACGACTGTCTGCAAAATGGACGACAAGTGAAAGTTGTTTTTTTTATCTGAAGTAGTAGTTTCGTGGCCTGAGGAAGGTGACAGACTCACAAGTAACTTTACTGGTGATATCACCGAAAATTCGCCTGTAGTGCAACTTCTAACTGGGAATTTGTGCTGCAATTTTGGTTTGCGTAAATCATACAATATGATTGTAGGTAATTGTTTAAAAAACCAAAGTAGACTATCACTTAAGATTTTCAAGATTTACGTTGATGCAATAATTGTTGATTTTAAAAATAAAATACATTGTGTGGCCAGCTATGTTTATGCCAGAGGGAGTTAAAAATAATAGTTTATAAGGGCTTGTGGTCTACAAGGAAAATCTTGCATGTTTTTTTATTTTGAAATTGTCTATTTTATATAGAAAACAAAAAAAGAACTCGTTTGATGTTTAAGGTAAGGTATAACTGGCCCGAAGTCAAAACAGCAAAGGAAACAAATAACTTTCCTGTGAGGTTTCATATATAGTAATGTTGCTGTACTGTTAGTCCATGTGAAATCTTAGTGCTGTATTCACATGTTTTTATAGTTTTTACTGTAGCAAGTAAAGTCAGATTGGTGCATTTGACTTGTCTAAACAATATCGTTAAAAAATCGTAAAAACCAAGTGTCTTGGTGTGCACAGTAAACCTCCAGATTAAGTAATTCAGGGTTCGTATGAGTCCATAAAAACCTGGAAATGTTGTTAAAAATAAAAATGAAATTCAAGTCCTGAATCTTGAATCTAAAATCTTGAAAAGTGCTGTATATATCACCAATGGGGTGAAGGGAAAGGAGATGACTTGACTTGAAAAATGCTGAAATATTTAGCCCCGAAAGTAGGCGAGTGTGTAACCTATATTGTAGAATATATTATTCTTAAAATAATTTTGAAAGTTGGGTTGTGGTTTTAATTTGTATTTACTTGTCTTATTGTTGAATACAGCAGTAAGGTTTCACGTGGATTAAACAGTGTAGCAGCATTGCGGTATATGAAACTTTACAAGTAGTTTTTTTTTTTCCTTTGTTGTTTTGACTTCGGGTCGGGTAAACCTTACCTTAAACATCAAGTGAGTTCGTTTTTGTTTTCCAATTTGTGATACTTTGACATGCTAAATTGGTCTTCTGTACTCCTTGCAAATGCACTAAATTTTGCTTGTTAATTCAATGCAAGTCTTTCTGTTGGAAGTTGGTTTGTCTGCAGCTCTCTTTCAGCATCTTTGGCTTTTATTTGTATTATTACAGGATGGTGAGCCAAATAGGCATCGGACATTTTAGGTTTAACACGGGAGGGCGACCACTATATGAACCAATTCATAATAAGGGTAACGCTTCCTCTTCACCTTTCCTCAAAGTGCGGGAGAATTGTAAAACAATGTAAACAATAAAACAAATCGTTCATGGCCCCGTATCTCTAAGAGTGGCACGACCTTTTCAAATGTCTATTTCTATAAAGGGCACATTTGCGGAAGTGCCTCCTTCAATGTGCTAAGAACCAGCTGTCTAGGACAGATGGTTTAGTATGTACAGACTATTGTATAAACGTGACCAAAGTCCGCTACTACATAAGCCAAAAATGAAACTCACAATCCCAGCTCTACTCCAGACCTCCCATCTAACAAATCGAAATTAATAAAAGTTGATAAACATGTTCATCAAGTGCAACAACGCTCGTACACCAAATATGATGGATGATATTATTTATTATTATTTATGCTATTCTGTACAACGAGTACATTTGGGGTTTGGGAGAGACAAAAACAAAACAAACAAACAAAAATGGCCAAAACAAAAACAATACAATCAAGATGGACCTCGGTCAAAATAATGAAATAAGTATTGAAATTTTGACTTTAACATGGGAGACCTCGATCAAACATTACAGTAAAGGCTACCGCGTTTACTAATACTACGGTATTAACATTTTCTGAATCGAGAGTGACATACCTGAATCATCATACCTTAAACCACCAGCTAGAACACAGTTTACTGTTCGACTTGAATTTTCGGACAATAAACTGTTCTCCTTCCTCGGGAAATAACACACTACGCGGAGGGAAAATAAGTTATCATATCACTATTGTAAACAAAAATTCGAAATGACGCGCGTGGGGCAACAGACCACTGATCTATATATCATCGCTTCCAAGGAGATTCCACTTCCTGTCAAACTTGGCTGTGAGCTATTGGTGCACCAAGCTCTCAATACGGTTGTAAGATGGTCCCGTGAGTTTCATAAGAGGGACACGTCGTCGGGAGAAGCGTTTCATAGCAAAAGACCCCAAAGCTTGAAGGTGGGGGCCATGTTTTGTGTTAGACTTCATTAATTAATGACTGTGTTAATGAAGTCTAACACAAAACATGACCCCTACCTTCGAGCTTTGGGGTCGTTTGCTATGAAACGCTTCTCCCGACAACGTGTCCCTCTTATGAACCTCACGGGACCATCTTAACCCCGTATTGAGTGCTTGGTGCACCATCAACAAGGAAGTGGAATCTCCTTGGAAGCAATGATATATAGCTCAGTGGTCTGCTCCTCCACGCGCGTCATTTTGAATTTTTGTTTACAAATCATGTGAGAACTTAATTTTCCTCTGTGTTGTGCGTTATTTTCTGAGGAAAGAGAACGGTTTATTCTCCAAAAATTCAAGTCGAACAGTGAACCGAGTTCTACCTGGTGGTAGGGTTTAGTAGTAGGGTTTAGGGTAGGGTTTAATTTCTTAATGACTTTTCAAAACCACTGTATTCGCCATTTACCAGTTTTCGTTAAATTGCGCGACTTAACCTGAACGAGGTAAAAAGATCTTGAAAGAAAAATGGTTTTCGGACATTTTCATTCTAAAAGTAACCAGGCCACCAGGCTTTTTGTTTTAATTTCTATTTTATTGGAAGTAATGCCAGTCTGCTTTTAGCTGCCCAAAACTCTTGGTTCTTAATTTTGCAGAGCTGCAACATGTTTTGTTAACATATGTTGGTTAACTTAACATAGAGTACAATTGAATGCCAAGTTAGGCTAAATAATATTTATTTTCAGTATTGCTTTTTCATGTACAGTAGTGAATTTACCTTGCGCTAGCGAATAAGCGATGACCAGGGGCAAATTTGACCACCAGGCAGGGCCTGAGATCAAGTAATTTTTTTGTGTAGCTTAAGTTCTTGAAAATATACTTTCGGCGTTCGTTTCCAGAATGGGATCGGTCTTTAACCCAGGCAAAGGCTTTTTACATCTTTGAGCTACATACAGTCTTGGTATTAGCACCATTCGACAGCTGTTGAAAAAAGTTTTCAGTGGTATTCAGTAACGGCCAAAATTTGGGAGATTTTGGCCATTACTGAATACCACTCACAGCTTTTCTCCCAAATTTTGGCCAAAAAATAAAAAAAATATAAAGCTAGTAGTGCTACAGACAATGAGCTAAGGGACGGAAATAGAAAACGAATCGTTGTTTGAATTATAAAAAAAAATGGTATTCTGTGCTCATTGGTGAAATTTCTTGTGCCAGCCTTTAAGGATGGTGAGCAGGGCTTACACCAACATGCTCAGGTTGTTAAATCCTCCAATAGTTTTACGCTTGGTATAGACGCGAGTGACTGATATATGAGTGTAGGAGACTGGCAGGACCATGAACTAACTGTAGCACCACGGTAAGGGTGCTGAAATGATTTGCTGCTTTGTGAGTGAAGATATGATACTTTTCATTATTTGTTTTGCAGATGAAAGTGACGGGGACAATGAAGATGAAGACGACGATGATGAATGGGAAGACTGAAGAAATTTATAAATGTATGAGAGCACCTTGCGGTTATATATTGCCGTCTTGGCACTTTGAAATTGGAATATGTATTTTAATTTATGTAATTCAAGTGCCATGGAATTAGTAATGCACCCATCTCGCCACCGTCACTTGAACATCACAGTTGATGTTCTGTTAACACTGATTGCTGTACATTGACGATTTATCCAGAAATACGGCACTCATTTATTCCAAGGTTTTTAAACTGCTGGTAGCAGCACGTTTTTATGAGTTAGGGTTTGGCCATACATTTTCTTGTGGAAGTATTTATGCTTATTGTTAACAAGGGTGCAGAAATGAGTGTAGGAAAGTTTTTTTTAGTCAAGTGTTGTGTATATGATCTATGAATAAATGATGTCATGAACACAACACTTGGCTACGTCGGAATAATGTTTGAACACATTATCGTAGGCTGTAGGGGTGAAGCGGACAAGTACTGCGAAGGACATCTAGAGTATTAAATGATACGAACTAATCAGAGGTTGGCAATAGTTTTAACGTCTAATACAATCAAGAAAGAGTGCAATAATTGCCAGAGCTGATGCTTCGGCTTTACAGTTTTGCAGTAAGCACTAGTGAAAAGATGCTATAGAAGAATGACAGGCCATTCTTGTTAAATTTATTATCATGATGGTGAAGGCTCTGTTGGTAAGCGATCGGATGAAAGTTAATCTTTTTTTAATTGTGTTTATTAACAAGGATGGAAATTTTTACGTGGTTCCAAGATCGTGGAAAATTTTCGTAGTATTGCACTATAAAATACTTTGCCAAAGTAGGTAACTTGAAAGGTTTATAGTTTTCAGTGTGGAATTTTAAGTTTTCCATGGAAAATGTCGCTGTCCATGGAAATCAGTGGTATCAGTTGTATGTTTCGCTGTATATCTTTTATTAAAGCACTATTCAAAAAGAAGTTATTTTTCAAACGAAAGTCGTGTCCAACTGACTTATCGGGAGGGGCTTTTCAAGCATTGTTTCGTCTTTCTCGTGCATTTAACATCGCGAAGTAATTATGCTTGTGTTAAGGCTGTGCCGAAACGAATAAACTTAACCAACCAAACCAAGCATGGCCTATCAGATGTTGTTTGGGATTTCACAAGGTAAATGCCAAACCTATTTCCCTTCAGGTTTATGTTTCTGGCATTTGAACGCACCATTTTTAAGGGTTTTTTTTTAATAGCTTTCAAATGGTTAAAGACAAGTATAATTCTGAAAAATTATTTAAGTCATATCCGCGACAATTTCTGCTACCAATCACACCAAGTTCTGTAAACATTTTGTTGTACTAAAGTACAAGAAAACGCCCCTTACCATTTCACGCAAGTCAAGTCTTGTTATAACTTTAAAGGAAAATAGCAGAGCAAAGTCTGTAACAGTACGACTACCTGCGGTTACAGTAAAAGTTCTTGTGTAACGTTTTAACCGGCCATTATCCTGCTTTCCATTGACTTAATACTTAACAGCACCAGAAAGTTTTAACAATAAAATGGTGTTGAAAGGTATATGCCTCCAGTTTGGCTTTCCTGTATGGCTCAGTTTTGCAAGTTCGAACGTGTTCATTCTTCTTCCTATTTTTTTCCTTCGTGAGATAAATGGTCGTGCTGCATTAACTCTAACCTTTGTAAATACTGCAAAAGCTATTTCGCGCAAGGTACTCGAAAATATTGAGAGGATATGTCGTTTTAACACCAAGCGACATTTTCTTGTTTTTGTAGCATTTGTTGTACTTTAGGAGAAATTTTGGATAACTTCCATTGGAAATGTTCATAAACTTCTTATTTCTGTGGATTTTATCAAAGTCCACAAACTCCGCTACTCGTTTTTAGAATCGGCAGACTTCCACTAAGTTTTAACTCCCATTTGTAAACAAGCGTTTGCAAAAAAAACTGCCATCATTGAAATTACTTGTCGAAGCGTTCAGACGATATGTGGGGATTTCTTTTTAACGATAAACAAGATTTCTTCGACAGATTCTCAAAATGTGCACTTGTAAACACAGCTGTCTTTTTAAAAGAAACTTCTATTTTAATAATAAATACATCGATCATTGTGAGCCAAGTTGGTTTGGATTTTACTTTAAAACATACTGGTTTGCTGCATGTTATTTTAAGACGTACTTGTTTCGTACGTGTTTGTTTGGTTTAGTTGACTAAAAAATGGATGTACTTGTCTTGAATTGAAGACACCTTTATAATAATATCGGAGACCGGCTAAAAGGAAAAGGAAAAAAAAAGCCTAAAGGAAAACCACTTCTCCCCTCCTCGCGCCCGCATTGAAAATGAGCCCTCCCACTGTACGTCCAGCCAAAAAGGAGGCAGGCATGAGTGGTCGATCAATCTGACAAGTCTTCGGGAAGAGTGCCGGGAAATGTGACCGGCCCCGTGCAAATCACGGGCTTCCTCTAGTTTTGAATACAAGACAAATTATAATTTTGGGCTTGAAAATTCCAAAGAAAATAAGGGGCTGCGATTGTAAGACTGGTAAATTTCACAAGACTATCAAAATTATAGTGCTACTGTTACATTTATTAGCTAATATACTAGTTGCTATACCCTAAACCTAAAACTACTATTTTTAATTATGTCTTTGGTTTTAAACTGCTTTAATTAAATTTTCAAGTATGTTTCAGTTAGTGCGAAATAATTCAAAAACTAGTTGAGCCCCACACTTAGGATTAGCACCATTTGACAGCTGTAAAAAAAATCTCTTCGAATGGTGTATTGAAACATCAAAGTCTGTTAGAATTTAGCAGAGTTAAGGATTTGGGCTTGGTTGTAAGATAATGGAGTTTTGATGCGAATTACATAAAAAAAAAGTGCTGTCTTGTATTTGAGTCGGTACCCTATTGGTATAGCCTTCATGTTTATACAAGCGAGGTCTTTATGTGTAAAGAAGGTACATTTTCAGTTAATTGTGACCATTTCGCTCTTTTGCCTCTCTTTTGCGCAAGTGAATTGGTTTGCTGAAATATGAACTGTATGAACTGTGTGTGTATGTTGAATCTTCACACAAATACAGCCAGAAATCACAATGCATTTCAGTGGATCGCTTGTGACTGAGGCTGTTTACCATGTCTTTGGCTCCGATACCGACTGTACTTTTAACGGTCAATTCAACACAGTGCCTCAGAAAAAAGGTTAAATTGAAGATAAATAATCAGAAAACTGAGGTATGAATTGCAGAGAAATTTTTTTGGCTTATATACATGACTTTATTTAAGATGGAGGAAGTGAAACTTTGTGCAAAACTTTCAGTTTTTAATAACTTGGTTTTTACTCGAATAACATGATATGTGAGATTAACACTTTTCGAAAGCTTTCGAAGAGAGTTAAAATAGTGTTGAAATATCAAACTCTGTTCATTTTTGGTGAATTATCGTAAACCTTGCATTAAATGCCTACATGAAACTAACGTAAAAAAAAAAATTTAAGGTTAAAACGCGAACTAGTCGAGTTAAAACCTTACCCCCACTCCTGAAATCATTGTCTTTGTCTGCAAAATTAACCAAAAGCTTCATCTCACATAACATACATTTAGCGAAATCAGACTTTCATTCTCTTAAATAGACAATTAAGCTTCATACACTCAGCAAATTCAACTTTTTATCCAACACGATTCATGAACATTAACACCTGTGCAAGTTTGCACCACTCACTTTCCAGAAATTGGTGTGAAGTTTGAATAATTTTCCGTCCAGGATCGAGTCATCAATGTCAACTTTCAGAATCCGACTCTTCCTGGATAGGAAATGTTGCCCACCCCACACCAAAATGGCAGCGAACTTGCACAGGCATTAACGATTGTGGATCATGCCGTATACGATGGTGAAACTAGTTTTAAACTGCGAGTTGTTTTGAAATTTGGAGGAGTGACGATTCAATAAACTAAAGTTTGAGAATGAAGGCATTGTGTATGCTGGACTGAATCCAGATCACGTGAGTGAGTGATTACAGAAGTATGGTGAGAAACTGGGGTATGCTGTATTTAATGGCCACCCCCAATTTTTGACAAATTATAAGTCCATTGGTGTTCAGTGTACGATTTACGGTATGTAAAAACAAGAGACTGATACCGCTATCTTGTTTCGAACAGCCTTGCTTATGACTGCTGCATAATTTCAATTTAAGTGGAGCTAGGCTGCATTATGGAGTGTAGGATGCAGGTAATGTATTGACATAAGGATACAAGATGTATTGATTTTGTTGTAGTGTTGTAACCATTTTTAATTATGTAAAGTCTATTGCTTCCTAATAAGTTGTTATTGTCTTGTTTTACTTGAGTGTAGATATTTGCAAAAGGTATTGGTAAGTTTTAATTTTGAATTTAAAAGTATTGTTTCAGGACTACTGTAACTATTTGTAACAGTACGTGTCTGAGTGTGCTACTTTGGAGACTATTGCTTTACTTTTTTTCCCAGATGAATATTTTCGTAATTATTTTACTTGAAGCCAGTTTTTGAACATATCAGTGAAGTTGTGATTAATTAACTGACAATATTTTCCAAAGAAAAATGATACACTATTTTGCTTATGTTTTAATTGCTGTAACATTGTGCCAGTTATTTTTAGTTAAAATGTGGGTTGGGTCATATTGGGTGTTGCCAGAAAGTAAAGTTTGTGGTTTGGAAAATAAGAGCGACTACTTGTGCACTGACAACGCTGTAATACCGGGTACATTTATTTTGTAAACAAAAGTAATAAAAGAATATCACTGGTTTCAACTCAATTGCTGTTTTTGTCGTTATAACGTTTAGTGTACCGAAGAAATAATTTTAGGCCACACAAAGTTAAAACATTGGTTTACAGGCGATTATGGGTGTCTTAAATAATTGTGGGTCAAAATCATGTTTGTTGATTTTTGTCCCGCCACTAAAATACGTGGTTTTACTTCGATCTGAAAATGCTTCCCTTTAATTGTCAGCTAAGGCCATGAAAAAAAAAAATTGTTTGGTTTACGGGCAAGGCTGCAAATTGAAACACCAGGCAACCAGGCATTTTATTTTATTTTTTATTTTATTTAACTGACCACATTTCTTTAACATGAAAGAAGAAAGAGTATGGAGTCAGCCTAAAAAAAGTATAATATTCTGCTAATATATCATTTATGTCATCTAGTATTAAAGATATTTAGTTTTTGCCAAATGACTTCTTTCTGGTTTGAGCTCGAGTTTTGAACTTTGCACCACCGAAAAGCTCGTTTCGAGGTGGTTAAAATGGTATACTGGAAAGTCTAAAATGGTCAAACTTTGGCGGGTGGATCAAGATTGAGATAAAAAATTTTGAGCCGCGTTGTATATTCCTTTCCAGAATGCTGTCTTTCCCCAGAGAATTTAAGTTGTTTAGAACCGTACAGCTGCGTAACCCGAGTGCGCATGCGTGAGCACACAGTATAAAAGCGCCGAGGCGTGGCCGGTTACCATCTTTTTTCCTCTAGCACTCCACGGTGTGAACACGTTTCGTCTTTCCTGCATCAACCTTCGTTTTTTAGAAGTTCCTTCGCATCCTGAGACCTTTCGCAGCTGAAGACTCCATCGCAGCAATGCCAAGAACTAAGGCACACCGAAGGACACTTCCTCTAAGAAGACTTCTCCTTCGGCAGCCAGTCGTACACCTATTGACGCCTTTGCCTCCAGCACCTCCTGCCATGATTACCTCTACAGATCCTCCTCCTTCGCCGGACCAACCGATCACCGCTTCCGCATCTCCCGTTCTTTGTGGCCAGCTCACGAAATAATGGTTCATCCTTCGCAAGAAAAGTAATCAAACTCAAGGAACAAAACTGCAAATTATTTTGCCTCGAAGCTTCATTACTCTCCGATCAATGCCTTTCGTTCCATTCGTCTTGCCGCTCTCACAGTCCACCTTCGGCACCACCTACAGATCCCGTTGATCCGCTTCTTTCGCCTAAACAAATCGTGCACTAATGGACATGGCCGTACATTTCCAATACAAGCAAGTCCTACACCTTAGAATGGATAACATCCTCATTGGCTGAGACGTCACGCATGCGTCACCGATCCTCTCCTTCGGCCTCCTCGGATCGCCATCGCAGCTCTTCAGATACCAACGAATACACTTCAGCCACCTATCCATCTTTCGTTGGCCTTCCACTCCTCATTCCCGTCTGTTACCATCATCAAGGAACAACACCTTCGTCCGTACGCCCCAGACAACTACAGCGAACTAGACATTATCTCGGCACTCAATACCAATCACCGCAGTGGTCTTTCATCAATCCATTCGACCGACAATCTGAACCTAGGCAATGATTCCCATTACACCCATTTTAATGACAACTTTTATTACGACGAAGACACAACAGGGATCCTGTTATCCGAACTTCTTAATACTGTTGAAGATGTTGTCACAGACTTTTTTCTTTACAAGTTTTTCCTCCGATTCGGAACCTTTTAAAAATGGAGGCTTGTCAACTGGTTTTGGCTTCGGCCTTCGTGATCGGAACTTCAAGCTTGTGCAGTCTTAGGCCAATCAACCACCCTTTTAACCACATTTTTGTGTGACGGCGGTCTGCTACTGGGCAAATAAGAACCATTGGAGGTAGACAAGGATCCCCCTCCGCCCCGACCCGGCTGCGAAACATGGTTCTTTTTATGATGGCTCCGCTAACCCCAGATATTTTGAAACCCATCCTCAATTTTGAGTTCTTAACTGCTGAAGCAAAAATAGATTTTTTGCCCTACAGATTTCAAAGAAGATTGAAGTCCCCTCTGCTGTTTTAAAAGATAACGAAAAGATCCTTCGTGTCGGCTTTCGTGCCGCTTCCCAGGTTGAGGTACGCAACCCTACCATCAATCCTATGTGTTGACCATCAAGCCGCCGTGAAACCAAGTGCCTATATTTCTGGAATGACCAACTCTTCAAGAAGGCATCTTTTGCCACCTTTCACTCAATAAACGGCTTACAAAAGCCTTCAACTCTTCACATCTCCTTCATGACATTGCTCTAAATTCTGCATCGAATCTTAACGACTCCACCAGACACGAATCTGACACAGTCTTTCTGGGGCTCGTACCGAAGCTTGCTCCACACTTATACATCTCTAGCAATCCGAAAGAAAACAAGCCAACGCAATAACCCAAACCTTTCCATAAGGCACAAAACTCTTAAACTGTATCACCAAGCCAACACGGATAACTGGCCAAGGCAAAGAAACAGCAACTACAACAACAACTACCACGACGAATCTATCTCAACTTGGAATCGTCCCAACGACTACTGGTCCTTTCGTGGCAGATCTTCAAACCATGGAAGGGGCAGGTCCAACAACCACAGCTCGACCTTTGACTGCCGCAGCCGATACTCTTCCCCGGCTCCAGACGAAGACCTCGTAGTGAACAATGATGCTTCCCGCCTTTTATCCCAACCTGTAGGAGGCCGCCTTTGTCGCTTTTACCAGCATGGAAACAAATGAACCACAAATCAACTCGTTCTCAACATCATCAACCAAGGCTTTCGGCCTACCTTCTCAACCAACTAGCCACAATATCACCACCTCTCTGGAAGTTTGCCCCATTGCCTTCACCCCACCTTTCGACCGAAATCCAGGGCCTCATCACAAAGGGTGTCATCTGCAAATGCTCGTATTCGCTTTGCCCCGGATTCAACAGTTCAATCTTCCCTCACCCAAATAAGTCTGGCGGCTAAAGGCTCATCTTCAACCTGAAACTTCTAAATCAAATGATGGGAAAATGCTCACTTTAAGATGGATACACTCGACACCATTTGCCAATCCTAAAGCCATGTAACTGGGCAATCTCAATACACAGTTCATTCTCCACCGAGACTTTGCCAAAAATCTCCTGAACCAACTTGGATTCGGCATAAACCTCAAAAGTTGAGAATCACCCCAGCTCAAAATTCACCTTTCTAGGAGTCTTATCCAACCTCACATCTGCAACCGTTATGCCTTCGCCAGACAGAATAGAAGACGTCGTTACTCAAGCACGCTCTTTCGTCAAAAGCCAAACCACACTATCGCAGAACTCGACTCTCTTATAGGGAACATGGACTCCGTGGCAAATTTGTCCCCTACGGTAGAGGGATGACTAGACCATTCCACCATTACCACATCAACACTCGGGGAAAACATCACCAACAAAGCAGTCTCTCACACCCCATGGACGTAAACTTCCATTCTTCTATGGTAGTTGGACGGCCACACTCTCTCAAACAGTTCCCCGTCACTAGCCCCTACCAGATCTTCACCTTCTCACAGATGCCTCCCTGGAAGGTATGGGGACCCACATTGCTCATCATGAATTCTCTGATAAATGGACGCCCCTCTACCAGAACCACATAAACATCTTCGAATTGAAGGCCATTCTCAATGCTCAACACCACTTTTGTCACCTGATTTCAAGAAAAGTCCAAGTTCAAGCGGACAACACGACAGCCATCGCACACTTACGAAAGGAAGGGGGAAAAAATCCCGTCAACTCCACGACATCACCTCGGAGATCTTCCGACTGTGCATTCATCTCAAGACCACGATTCTACCCCTTCACAACCCGGGCACATCCCGGGAACGTCATCATGGACTCACTTTCTCGCCACAAGCCTCCCTCAGGAGAGTGTGGTCTAAAGAAATCCATTTGCGAATCTCTCTTCAACACATGGGGCATTCCATTGCCACCTATTTGCCACGAGGCATAGTGCCAGAGTTCCCCACTTTATCAGCCCAATTCCGATGATCAAGCTTGATCAGTGGACGCTCTAATATTCTCCTGGCAGAACCTCTACGGGTACTTTTTTCCTAGTTCAAGCTTCTACCTCAGATCCTTCTGAAAATCCAGTCATTCCATGACATCTTCCTGTTAATAGCTCTGAACTGGCCATCAGCTGCATGGTTCCCTCAACTTCTAAATCTTCTTGTCGACAATCCAAGAAGTCTACCTGTAGTTCCAGATCAACTATCGCAAAGAAAGGGTACCCTATTTCATCCCAACTCCTGTACTCTGAACCTTCATGGGTGGCTACCATCATCGGACTCGAAAGAGACAGGGATACTTGAGGATCAAGCCATTAGAAACCATTGCAAGCCATTGCAAGTAAAGGCATCAGAGAATCAACCAACAAAATTTATGACAGCCGCTGGAAGGGATGGTTTCGTTCGTGTAACAGGAGGAAGGTCAATCCAATCAATCCCCTTTACCAGAGCTCCTGATATTCTTCACTGATCTTTTCAAGGAAGGCCTAAAAGATCTACAATCCTAGTTTACCGCTCGGCCCTAAACTCTGTCTTCAAAGCAGCAGGCAAATCCGACCTCCTCGACGATTTCCGCATGTCCTCAATCCCCAAGTTCTTTGAAATCTAACGACCAACATTTCAACGAGCCTTCCCAGACTGGGACCTTACGATTATCTTGAGATTCCCAAAGAAAAACTCCTTATGAACCACTACTCAACAGCAGCATCAATGTTCTCACCCGCAAGACTGTATTCCTGGCAACCCTTGCAACCAGCCTATGCTGTAGCGAAGTTCAAGCTCTAGCCATCGAGCCAGCTTTCTGCTTCTTGTATCCCAACTTCACAGCTAGCCGCCTGATTCGAAGATCTTCATTTAGTGCAAGGACTCGGAAGCCTTGCGAACTGTCACAACCGATCATCATTCCAGTGCTCTCGTACATAATCGGTGACAAACCTGAACGCCTTCTCTGCCCTGTACGTGCACTGCGCTTTTACATCCAACGGACAGAAAACAATGAATTCTGTCCGCACAGGACGAAATCAACAATTTCTCCTTTACAAACATGATTTCGGCAAGAATGATCGCAACTTGGATCAATTCAGTCATCCTACACGCCTACAAAGACATCAACCACAACTGCACCGACAACAACATCAGGGTTACATGCACATGAACATCTCAACATCATGGGCTTTTCACAGCATCCCGGTTCCAGAAATCCTTGCAGCTGCATCTTGGAGAAGCTCATTAGTATTCATATCGCACTACTTCAGGGAGATGACCACGCAAGCCAAAAAGCTACCCCGTCTGGGACCCATGGTTGCCATAAGATGTGTCGTCAACCCCACCTTAAACACTAGGAAAAAGAAGCAAGGCCCCAAAACGGCGCTTTTCAGAGCCACCAAATCCAAAAAAAGAGTTCCAAATTCACTGTTTTCCTGCCTTTTTCACTTTTTCAATAAAGTGCAAAGTTTGTAACTTTTTGGGGGATCCAGCTCGTGACTCTAGTGTCCCCGTCAAGGTGGTGCCCCCCCCTCCTCCAGTTTTGACAAGTTCTGACTGTAAATGCTAAAATTTACAGGTATATTTTCGAACAGCATATAGAAACAGGAAGTTGCCGGCCCGTCATCCGGGCCGGCTAAATTTTGTTTCTATTGCCTAAACGGAAACATAAATTGCCTGTATCCACCATACCCCCCCCCCTCCCCCACCCTTCCTTTGGAGTCGCCACTACGACATATTAAGAGGTTAAAAAGATGGCAACCAGCCGCGCCTCGGCACTTAATAGGAGGAGTGTGCTTACGCATGTGCACTTGGGTTCCGCAGCTGGACGGTTCTAAACAACTTAAAGTACTTATTTTACTAGCGTTTTATAACGATCTTTTATCATTATTATTATTTGTGATTTTAAATCTGTGGGTAAAACCATGGTAAAACTAATATTGAACCAATAATATTAAGCAAGTTCCTGTTACGGCGTTTAAAAAAATCTGAGAGTCAGAGGCCAGGAGGAATATCCGGCCCTTCCCTCCCTGGCCAGTCTGCCACTGTAAAAACAGGATATCATTCGCTTTGCTCACTCGTTCAATAAGAAACAATGCCACGAATAAGCGTAATAAAGTGCTGTAATTTATCCCACCCGAAAAGCAGCGAGGCAAGTGCAATTACCAGCAAAGTCTATGCGCGTCTCGCATTCAATGTACCATCCAGATTCCAGCACAAAAATTCGGTGTACCATCCAGATACCGACGACTAACTTTGTATGGTTCTTCGCGAAAGAGAGGAGCCACCTCGATGTCTACGTATAGTTTCTAACCGATCGCTCTATTGAAAAGCTGACTTGCCGAAATGCGCAGTTACACACCGTTATCATTGCAATTTTTTATTATCGCACACCTTTATGCTGACGTCATCCATAGCTCGTGTACTATGGGATGATGGTTTTTCGCTATTAAAGACCTCGTTAGAGGTTTGCAAGTTCAAATCGCAAACCTTTATGCTGTAGAGCATAATACCTTTTGTGATGTCCTGGGCAGGGACTCACCTAAGCCCAGCGTGGGCACCAATGGTAAAGTAAGATACGGACTACCAGAGTGTAGGCTACAGCTGATACGACAGTTTTACTTCCTGTAGGGATCGGTATATATAGTGAGTGATACAGTAAGTTATGTGATTAATAATAAGTCAATCCGGACTGTGTCATAGGCGGCTTTAATATCAAGGAACATGGACACTGCCACATTACCATGGACCCACGCTTCGTGAATACCTGTCAAAAGGTACAAAACCGCATCTTGTGCACTCCGACTGGACCTGTACCCAAATTGGACTGGCGAAAGACAGTTATTGTATTCTAGATGCCAGTCCAATCGCTTCACCAGCATCCGCTCATAAACCTTACGTACACACGACAGAAGCGCGATAGGTCTATAATTCAGCAAACTCGATCTGTCACTCCCCGGTTTATGCACAGCGACTAAGACAGTAAAAAGCCAAGATGGGGGAACTATTCCACCATCAAAGAGCTCTTGAAAAATATCCACAACTGCTTCCTTACCCAAAACTGATGCTGCTTTAAGATCCCCATACGATATTGCATCTATTCCCACAGTACTACCATCTCTGCATTTCGCCAGAGCTCCTGTAAATTCACCGTAAGTGCACGGCTGGTCCACTGCACGCTGAACACAAACATTCTGCGGTGGTTGGCCACCACTCGGTAATGCATACACACTTGTAAATCGCTCGTTGTACGCATCAGCCATTGATTCACCACGTAAAATTCGTGGTCGTGAAGCAGCAACCTGCAATTCATACACCCACTGCTGTGATACCCTCACACTCTCACCGCGCAGAATTTTCCATGCGACAGCAAGCGACCCCGTCCCTTTGACCTGTTCACACAAACGATTACCATAGTTAGCCTTCTCTCTTCTGATGAGAAACTTAGCCTCTACAGCAGTGCCGCGGTACACCAACCAGTGCTCATCACATGGATGGCGCTTCCACCGGCGATAAGCTGAACGCCTATCCTGCACAGCTATGGTGCACACATTCGTCCACCAAGTCAGGTGAGTTACAGCAGACAACCCCTTTTTCCCTCTTCCTTCCCTGCACATTGGCTCTTATCCACGGAGCCATTATCCCATCACTTATTTTAGGTCGGGTCCGGTGCCTATCTCTGGGCACCATTTGTACACCCCTAGGCCGCAGTACCACCGGAAAGTGGTCACTGCCACGCTGATCGTCCGACACAGAAAAACCATACCGCTGAACACAGGAACAGGTCCAAAACTGACTCCTGCACTCGCCCATTCTGCCAACGGACAAACGTGGGCGTCCCATCTTGGACTACCGTTAACCCCTGTGCAGCAATGGCACTGGATAGTCTGCGTCCTTTGGTGTCGATTCTAATGGAGCCCCAGTCAAAGTGGTGCGCATTAAAATCTCCACCAAGGATGCATGGTGGCGAAAACTGCTGTAGCCAGGTCGTCCATTGCAATAGCGTTGGAGTACCTACCACATGCACAAACACAATGTTGACCCATTGATTATTCATCCATACCTTGACAAAGCATGCGTCAATTTCCTGAATGGGGAAGCGAACAACTGGCACTAAATATGGCACTGTCCATTTCACTAAAATTCCCACTCCCTTCCCCGAGTGAACAAAATCTGCCTGAAAAGGTGCCCCATCAAAATTTTCTATATGTCCTGTCTCCTGTAAGCCTAAAATATCAACACACTGTAACATTTTTTTCAACATCATTAATCTTACTGCGCATGCCACGCAAATTCCAGGAAGCAATAGAAAACATATTGAATGCACTCAGAATAGGTTAGGTTAGATTAGGTTGGATCCTGTTGTGCCAAACTATCACTCCGCCGATGCATCGTGGCAGACTTAACATTCTCACATATTTGTGTATCTGCTGACCACTCAACACAACTCGAAACGACTTCTTCTATTACTCCTACTTCCAAATGATCCACAAGCAGGGCTCCACTCTCATGACACACTTCATCCTCTCCTGATTCCTGAACACTCACTTCACTCATTTCTTCACTTGGTGTTTCTTCCTGTCATTTCTTGGTCGACATCTGGTATCCAACAAAGACTGGTTGCCGATGTTGTATTAGTTAAAGATACACCGGAGTGGAAATTGTTGCTCCAGCAATTTTTAGTTCCGATGTGTGAAGGATGTTGTACATGAAAATACAAAAAGAAACAAAGAGATAAAACCGTGAAATTATTTTTTCACACAAACAATAATATACACTACATTTTTCCCTAATTTTAAAGGCGGACTTGTTTAAAATTGACAGAGCCGATTCTCTGCACGGTTAACTTTAGACAGACATGTTAGCGTTACTCGCTACAACAGTTTAAGCTTAACATTTAAAGTTTACCATATGATCCCACCCTCGTCGCCAACTGTGATGTCCTGGGCAGGGAAACACCTAAGCCCAGCGTGGGCACCAATGGTAAAGAAGACACGGACTACCAGAGTGTAGGCTACAGCTGATAAGACAGTTTTACTTCCTGTAGGGATCGGTATATATAGTGAGTGATACAGTAAGTTATGTGATTAATAATAATACTATATACAATAATGGAATAGCCTATTAGGTAATTATAGGGTTATCTGGGTAGGGTTAACATACTGACATGAAATTGAAGGCGGCCATTGTGGAGCACACAAGTGACGACTCCACACCTTTTGTCCTTCTACGTTGCAACTCACCCACCCACAGACTTGAATTTCGTCGGATCAGAATTGAACAAATGTGTCTGGTTTTTGAGGAGATGTGGCTGAACCAATTTGAATTTAGCCCTTTTTTTGGGCACAACCACACGTCGAATTTAAAAGAAAAAGATTCTTTCCGGAAATTTGGGAGACGGAGGGAGAATCCTGGCTTATTTCTGGATTACATGAATATAGAATCTTCTGCCTGTACTAGGTGTAAAGCACCAATTCGTTCGACCAGGAATAATAATAAACTACTAACGAAATTTATTCGGTAAACTGAATTACTGCTGCATAAAACTGTATTATTATTCCGGCACAATCACAAATTAGAAGCGAACCGAGTGTCAGCCATCAAAGCCATACAAATTAATCCAAGTCATTAGGGGTTGGTCAAAATAAGAATGGACGGGAAAGACTTAGAATCGAATCACTCTCTCTTGTATGGCCGGAAAGTCCTTATAGCCTTTTTAAGGCGTTTAGACCTTGTTTATGGCTGGTCTCTGAACACATCCATGTCGTCCATTGTTATCTTCAGGATTTCGCCACTGCCCTTGAAATATCGGCGCCCCTATGTAGCCGCCACTGCCGCGAAAACGTTTGACTTACTTATCTTGGTGAATTTTTACGATCCACTCCTCTTATTTAAACTTCATTTTTTTTTTGTAACTTGTAATGATTTAATAATTCCGTGGTCATTAAAATAATTTAGTCAGAGAACCCAGCTATTTGGTTTAGCACCTAACTGTAACAAACTAAAAACGATTTTGAATTCCACTTCCTTTGACGCCTGTCCACCCCTTCCCTCCAAAAAGCGTCACTGGATCGGATTATTTGATGCAGTGAGATTATTTACATAAATCGTAACATAACGATATTCTGTCGTGTCTGCGAATGTCTACCGACGGTTTGTCATATTTGTTTTAAAACTTTCAGACCAGTTTCTTCATAACCTCGTTCGACAGCAGTTCTCAAAAGCGCAGCCCAAAAAGCAGCAATCGCAATGCATGCATGCACAGCAGGAAAGCCAACCACGGTATGAAGTCTGCCGAGTACTGTCAGTAGAGTTGCTCAGAGGGTGTTGGAAAAAAAACTAAGGGGTGGGAGGTGCTCTTATTTTCAAGAGGAGGGGGGGGGGGAGGGATTCAAAATTTGTCAATGGTTCTAAAGGGGTAAGGGAAGACCATCACTTTTCAGTAAATTTTTTAACAATTCGCGCTGTTCAATTTACCCCAAAATGCTATCCACAATTCTTTTGAAATGTTCCTCAGAAACATGAAATTGCTTTAGCTTTTGTCCCGAACCGGTCTCTTAACTTCAAGGGCCATCCTAGTGGTTCCCCCGACCAAGTTCAATAATTGTCACACGTCATTGACTTTCACTGTGTAGTTCTTAGGTTAAGTTAATTAGGTATCCCGTCAAAACGCGGAAATAACAGCGCACGACAAAACAGCGGCGTCAAAACAGCGCGTCGACAAAAAAGCGCACGACAAAATAGCGCACAATAAAATAGCGCAAAAAAGTTGTTTTAAAACGATGATAGTTCGAAATTATCATCTGTTGTGGGCAATTTCTGTCTTATTTTTTAATTAATTACAAACTGTAGATAAGAATAAAAACAATATCTTTAAATTTCGGGTTCAGCATGGTTCATCCCCCCCCCCATTCCCCACACATACACACCACACATAAAGCAAAGTTAAACCAACATACTGAAACAAATAAAGTAAGACCTTTAACTTAACTGATAGCTGTGGGCAATTTAGCTGTGGGCAATTTGTCTTATTTATTTAGGCCTAAAAATTACATTTAATTACAAACTGTAAGTAAAAATAAAAACAATACATTTAGACTAAAGGATCAGTATGGTTCTCCCCCCCCCC